>CAEFZY010008939.1:0-68867 GCA_903066815.1 Brachyrhaphis roseni | reverse complement strand
TGTGGTGTCAAAACAACACGCACACTCTTAATTTAACACTACACCTGAGATTTTAACACTGGCGTTTTTACTGTGTAGTTTCATCAAAACGCATACTTCAGTTTACTGAGCTATGCATCAATGCTTGACTTTTGTTTCTGTAAACATTTGGAGACAAAAAGAAATTAGAGAAAATGTAACATCATTTCAGCTTCAGTTTTTTTTTTTGTGAATATTGTGTAGAGTGTGCGATCATATACTTTGCCTTTAATCTACCGCATACCCAGAGTTTGCTCCCTCTCCTGGTTGTGGCAGCCTGTGGGGCCCATGCAGGGAGTATTTTCCACATTGTGTTCCATCTTTTCCCAGTGGTACCATCTGCTGTTTATACTCACCCCGTACCAATCAGCTTGCAGCGTCTGTCGAATGACCCGCTGCCTGGGGAAGTATATATGTGCATGAACACTGAAAGCTCAGTCAATGTGTGTATGGAGGACAGAGGGGGCATTTTTTGGCTGTTGTCAACCTTTAAGCATGTGCTTGTCTTAGCTGACAGAAGCATCTACTCCACGCTGAGAGGCAACAAAACGGCATCTCCTCCTCTCCAGAGTAGCTTTTTATTCATGTGCTAAACTTAGTAGCTTTCATTCACTTTCTGCTAAGGTGTAAATGTTTATTTATTCTGAGAATAAATTTTAGAAATTGTGTTTAACCTTTGCAGAAAATTTCTTTGAGTTTTTATGTTTATGTTCTGATTTCTGTCTTTCCTGTCCAGATACATTATTGATAATTTAGGGGAGGAAGGAGAACTGTACTCCTGTCTGCAGGATGAATCGTCCAGAATCGCCTTCGCTGATTACTCCGTCTCTTTGCAGGACACAAACCAGTCCTGGGCTTTGGTCTTCAGGTTAGAGTACAATTATATTTTAAAGGCTGGGTTTGGAAGTTAAACAGTTTCCTATCAACCTTTAATACGTCTTATATGTTTGGCAATTCAAAGTCACTCTGACAAGCCACCACAATGACAATACAGTCAAACATTTTGGTAGGCTTCATGTTATCTGCTAAAAGTGTCATTTTAGCAGATACTTTTTCACTTCTTAAATAAACCATTTCGTTCTTATTTAATCCCTGCCACTCTTTAAAGTGTCCACACCAATGGGTGTTGTCAGCCAGACCTGGTACCACCAAGCCTGGTACACAAAAAGATCAGTCAATCACCAATCAGTGTCAAGTCAAGCTGAAACATTGGCCGATTCTGGTCGCAAGACAATTTGTTGTTGCATCTCTAAATTTTGTCTTTTAAAATGATTACTCAACAGCAGAAGTTGTATCTCTAGCTGACCACTTCATTTTTGTTGTTTATATAGAGAAATATTCATTGTTCCAAAGGAGATGCTGCTGGTACCGATCGTCTACTCTCCAGTTTCTAACTGTAGTTTGCATGTTGTTAACAATGACACGGGAGAGGAAATCGAGATGATCAAAGTGCTGCCCCATATTTATAAACCCAATAAGGTCTGTGGATACAGAGATTTGTTGTACCTTCCTTCTCAAAGCACCGGAAAATCTTTTGTTATATTTACATTCTTAATTTTCTGTTTTGTTTTTGTTTTGCAGCTTGGTTATACATTTGTTGCAGAGGTGGTTAAACCTGGATTCCTTCTCAATGATAGCAAATGGAGGATGCGGTTGATCGGTTCAAAAGAACCACTTCCAAAACTGAGCCGTGAAGTTCCTGTCAGTGCGTTCTTAGTGAAGCAATTCCAAGATTATTACATTCCAAGCGACAAAAATCTCATATGTCGGTGAGAAGACAAATTATGTTAAACTAACAGTTTAAGAAAATATGGACTGGCCAAAGGTAATACTCCACTGAGACTAAGAAATAACTATGATTTTCTGAACATTTCTTTCAGTTACAGTGTTCAGGTGATGGCAGATGCTATAGGCACAATTCAGTTTGAAACTTCTGACCAAAACGTTTTGATACACTTGTCTGTTCTGGACAAGGAGGAGGAGATGGTTGGCATCACTGGGAGGGGCTTTGTTGTACTACCTGTATTGTTCTTCAAGGCTAACAGAGGTCAACAGCCATGTAAGTTAAGTACTTTTTGTTTAAATCTTTTGTATTATGAGAAACATTTATTAATTTAAGTTCTTCATGTGGCAGAAAGTTAAAATGTCTCATAAATATATTTATACGCTTTTAATGTCTTTTGGAGAGTGTAAAGACATCACTGAGTTTCGTTTGAGATTTAAACATCCTAAAGTGATGCATATGAAATTGACAGAAAAGCATAGTGTGACATGTATTTTTCTACACTCATACATCTAATAAAGCCCACATTAGCAAATAAACATCTTCATGAAGACCAAGGAAAATAGCAAACAGATCAGGGTTCAAGTTGTATATGTGTTTAAAAGAGCAGTATTATGTAAAATAACCTTTCTTTTCCTTTAGCTTCATAGCATGTTATAGTGATATTCCCTCAACAAAAACATACCTGGAGTGCTGCATTGATTCTTTAATGCATGTTTGAGAAATCCTTTAATCTCTCGTGGCAACCATTCAGCTGTGTAAAACGCTTGAGGGAACCTATGACGAAGCTCCTCCTCAGAGCTGAAGTTTCCAAGCTTCGAGGTTTCCGCCTCATAGAGCAGCCCTCCCCTGTGATTCCGCCACTCAGCTCCTTCAGACTAGCCAGCCGCAATTATCAAACGCCTGGTGGAACTGCACATTTGCTGAGCTCATTATATTAGCTACTTCTTAGAGCAATGCTGTTAAAAACGTTACTAAAAGGCTAATAGATGAACAATGTTGTGATGACTTCCTGAAGGCGGAGTGTTAAAGAGCAGTCTTTTCTTAAAGAGACGGAGGCTCAATTCCAAGGTGTTAAATTACAAAGTCAAATTTATTTTGGGTTATATTTGAAATATATAATTTTTATAACAACTGAAGGTAACATAGTTACTTGATTGTGCTATTCACTATTCACCCCACCAATTAAAATTAATTATGTCACAACTGCAAACCAACTAACTTTGTGTGTGGCTTTTTTAAGAAAAAAAAAATTCTGTCACCCTGGAGACCCACACTTGTTGAATGAGTATGTTGCTATGGTCGACTATTGTGCTTCATCAATTTTTACTTCAGATATAAACCGATGTGATTTTTGTGTTACAGACTCCAAGAAGGAAAGGCGCCAAAGCTTAGAAACTACACCTGAAAGATCAGACCTGTCCCCTGACTTCATCCCGGTACAAAGACGTTCTATGCTTGTCCCTCTCACCTAGTTAGTTTCTGCCTGTCCATATCAGTTTTGCTTCCTGCATACTGATTTGTAAGCATGCTCACACATATCGATTTACATTCACATGCCCATACACTATCCTGCCAAAAGTATTAGCACACTTTTGCTAAAAGTGCATGCCTGTACAAATAGAGAAATTTTCTCCCCTCCAGTGGAGAAAAATAAAAAAAAGAAGTGTTTCTCAAGTTCTGAAACGTTTATTTTCCTTTCACCCTCATGATTTAATGTTAACTAACCAAGTCTTTGTTTTTGCTCCCTATGTGCTTTAGTCAAAAATACGGAATAGCTAAAGCTAAGTCTTGTGCTATAAAGCATCTTTTTCACTGTATCATAAGTATGTCGTTATGCTTATTCTGCTGTACGCTGCATATATCTATGCTTCTTTTTTGTACTGTGTGAATTTCTTTGTTTATATATTGCAATGCTATATTTTTATGTGAATCTTTGCTTATTTGTGTTTCCCAGGAACATAAGTATGTGGTGCAAGCAGAGATGCTCTGTAAGAGCTGGCATTTGGATGAAACCCAGGTGGATTTTGTCCATATGCTACAAGAAATGAAGAAGAATGAAATCAGAGGTACATACTATATAAAAACTATTTAGATGCCACACCAAACAGCTATTCTCAATAGCCCCTAGGGTAGCTAGAACAGCAAGTCACTCAAGTGAATCTTGATCTGAACTTGCAGCTCTTGCAGCTCTTAGTATGCATTCCACATGACTCATGTAGCCCCCTGATACATGTAAGCCTATAGTAGGCAATGAAACCATTTTACTTTTGTCTTTGCAGCATTTAGGCCTCAGGTTCTAAATTGGTTTTTTTCCCATCATCATTGCTTTTATTTGTCTTATTCCTTGTTTTGAAGTGTTATTGATACTCAAGAAGCAGTGTTGGAGCTTAGGCATTTCCAGGCTTCCAATGGCCAGAAGCCTGTAATTACAAGTCTAACACAAACCAGATGAACACAGCAAATCAAAGAGATATCTGCTTAGCCCGTTTATTATCGACAGTTGAAGCAATCTTGGTTTCTTGGATCTGGGTTTCTAATTTTAACCATTAGATCAGATCAGTTGGAAAGAAAAAAAAGAAAGTGGTTTAAATTTTATATAATCCTTTGAACAGTTTGAAGAAAATTCATTGAGTGCAGCTGTGTTGCTGTGAATCAGATCAGCATGGGAAGAGTATGTATGATTGCCTGTAGAAAAAGGCCAATTTGCTGTCATTGAATTCTGACTGTGTTTGTTACGCTTGACAATTTTGCTTCCATTTCCAGTTGAAATGAGATGTTCACATACACTTAATAAAAAGATACACATTTTTTTAGATACATTAGAAATTATTCTAAATTAAATATGCCCTCTTGGTAAATGCAGAAAAAAATATCCCTTTCTTTAAAGTTATAAATTTACATAAATTTTGTTTGATTTTAGTAGAATTGCCTTTAAATTCGTTGACTTGGGTCAGAAATTTTGGGTTTTGTTCCACATGGTTTACACAATTTTCTAGAATTTTTGCTCACACTTCCTCCCAGATCAGGCATAACTGAGCCATAATCAGGCTGTTTTGTTACACCACGATTTGTAAGTAGGCTATCCACCTTTTTTCCCTGAATATTTATGGTCTCTGTCCCTTAATGCATTAGCAAACAGGAGAAGTAAAAGTTTCATAAACCTTACTAACATAAAACTTTACAAGTTTTGTCTGAATAAACATCAGATGAAAAGTAAGGTGAAAAAGAACAACGAATGACGAACAACACTAAAATGTGAGTGGGATGTACCACCTGTTCTCAACTCAGCTTATCATCTCAAAATATGCAAAATATGACAGCATATTGCAATATTATATCCCTTGTAATATATCATATCATTTTTTATTGTTATGTGTAAGAAGTTAATACTATTTCAAAAATAATATCAACCCAACTTATAATGTGTCATCACAATTTCTTTGTTCTTTGATTTAAATTGCTAAACGATTGGACACAATATCACTATTATCCATCCTATCAAGAATGTTCAGCATTTTGTCCCTGAGTTTGTTCGTATGTCTACGAAGGGGTCAGTCCTCAAAAACCTCCTGTGTTCTTCAGATAATTTTGTAGAAATGGGTCAATGGGATGTCAAATGAAGTTGGCACTTGCCCCCTGGTGCCCAGGGAAATATCCAAGCAGAAGACTGGATTAATTTCACCCAGTTTAACTCTGTCTCAGTGGTGGAACTGTGCCCTTGATCATGCTCCCATCACGCTACACAAATACACATGTAGTGCATGCCATGCAAAGCTTTTAAGCCTAATTTACAAGTTATCTAACACGATGCAATTAAAACGCTGCACTGTGTTTGGCACATGCACAATATTTTGTCTCAACTATATATTATTTTTGTCTCCATTAAAACAGTTAGCCACCAACAGTAATTGTGCACTTACTGGTTGTGAGGACTATGAAACTTTTACCATGAAAACATAATTTTAGCTAAAACTAATGTTTTAACAAACGCAAAGTTATATTTGTTTTTGCAACAATGCACATATATTTAGATACATAGGAAAATGTATCAAAGTACTTCAAAGAGAATGGCAAGACGTTAGCTAAATGATGATAAAATACAGGGATTCACTGCACTGAAACTTAGAAGTCTGTTAGTTTTAGCTTTTGAAGTGCAACAGTGCCATCTAGCATACATGTGATTGCATAACACATTCACCTCTTGCCACACCTAGTTAATCTCCTTTACTTATTTAAATAAGACTGAAAAACAGTTTTTATTGGGAAATGGAAATGACTTATTTTTAAATGTTGCTGCTTCTTTTCATCTTAGAATATCTTATTGAAAAATATCAAGTAAAATTTGTAAAATGTAAAAATAGTTTAACACTGAATTAAAAGGGTTTGCAAACCAGTCCAGCATGTAAAATGTTTCTATTTTCTAAAGCCGTGAAGCATTTTCTTGAACAATTTGTACTTAAGCTAATGTTTAAATGACATCAGACAAAATAAAAAAATGCTTTCCTACTTTCTTTAACATTCAGTGTTCAAGCCTGGAGATATTAAGTCTCCGTCTAGAATCGGCACATCAAGCCAGAATGGTGCCAAGACTGAAACACAAAAAACGAGCCGAAAATCTGAAGCTGACAGGCACAGAGGAAAGAGTACTGTCTCCATATCTCTTTCCAAGCAAGAATCGGTAAGTTATCACAAAATTACAGTGACAGAAGACAGTAAGCCAACAAAACAGTCACAATGTAGGGCAGATCGTATTTATTCATTTTAAATCTGAGGTAGAATAAGGTTGTCTGGCAACTGTTACTGTCCAACTTAATTATTAGTAATAGATCATAACTAGAATGAATTTCTAATTTAAAAAGCATCATACAATGCAGAACCTTCAGCTTGTGCCTTTTGAGGTGAGCATGATCTTTGTTATCTTGTTTACGTGTGTACCTCTGCACAGAACCTGGACCTGACTAAGGCAAATTACACACTGCGGGTCGCCACTGACCAGACCAGCCCAGAGAGTATTGAAGTAAAGAGAGATACGGAGAGAATTGACCAGATTAAATCCATGAAAAAAGCCTGGGAAATGACTGATCCAGGGCGTTTTGAAAAGGTAGCCCAGATAACCCAGAGAGAGATTTCAAATCCAGTGATAATTTAATCCCTACCACAAATTAAAATACATTTTGATGCATTATTTGCTCATACATACGGAATGGTACAGAGACGATGTTGCTTTGTTGTTGTAGGCTTCTCAGTCCCGCCTCCAGTTCCTCAAACAAGTTAAGCAACTGGAAGATGGTCATCATATTTCAAGTAAAAGCAAGGGTTATGGCATTATTCTACAAAGACTTAAAATCATGTATTTAGCTTTTTTGTATTTTATCCTTTTAAATACAATAATTTAATTCTTTGCAGCTTCACTGAGCTCTGAAGAAGTCACCCAGCCCAGTCCATCCAGCAGTGAAATGACCACCTCAGCCATGCCAGATCTGTACACAAAGTTCAGTCATTTATTCAGGTCTGCTTTTGCTCTTTTTGCTTCTAGATTGCTGCTCATACTGTTTCCACTTGCAGTTGCAGATGTACTAAGACTTAATTTCATAGAAGAATATTTTGTGTTTAGATATTGATGTTTCAGGTTACATAGTGCATTGTAGAAACATGCATTCTTGTAACCACAGAGTGGATTAAAAGCTACCCAAAAAACGTTTGGAGTAATTTCCCTTAAGTGAACTTAGCTCTTATTAGTGCAGTGAAGAAAGATGTTCCTTGACTTTTCCACATCTTGAAAGGGCAGTGCATCCTGTCTAGAGGGCAAGTTTTGAATAATTGCTTATGAATCAACTAAAGAGTGGTGGCTATTCACACAGTTTGGTCCTAGCTTTGCCGTTTTTCCATATTTACAACTGTGTGGTTAGTCTCAACCTTTAAATAACACCTTAAATTAGATGAATATTGCCGTTAGTCATAGTCAGTATTTTTAAAAGTAAAGTTTTCACCTGAGTTCCCACTGGATCTCCCACATGCCTTCTTTTATTCCCTCTCTTCTCCTCTCCCATTGTCCATCCCTCTACAGGACAAATTAGATAATATTTGGGTCTGTTAATTAGAGAGCTATTTCCGAGCCCAACGAATTTGTTGCTCCAAAGAGATGTGCCCTTTTTCCATCACCTTTCTTATCCTCTTGTGACATTTGCAAGTGTGTGTGATCAGGTGTGTTACTATGTCCAGACATGTATGACTGCAGACACCTTATCCAGCAATTTTAGAAAAGATAATGATCCAAAGCACCCCGGTTGAAACCAGGGGTGCACTAGTCTTACATATTTATGCAACAGGATGCTGTGTTATACTTAGACTTACACAATTTCTCACATCATAACAAAGATACAAGAAGGCTTTTTCTCATTAACCTTTGCTGACTTTCTCCTCCCCTCAGGTAAAAATATCCATTTGCATGGGGAAAAACATTTATAGAGTTTTGATGTGAATAAACTAGGATGTAATTGAAGTCATTAAATTGTTCAGTTATTTTAGTAATTTGAACAATTCAAAGTAAATTAAATCAAGTGAAATGCAGTCTAAAAGCCGTCCATGTATTACTTATGCCATACAGTGTTGTCCTACTATTTTCAGGAGGCCAACATTTCTGTGTTTAAAAAGACATGGTTGTTTAGTTTTATGTAACCAGCTACTAGTGAGTATTGTGTTCTAACTTTTTTTCTCACAAGTATTTTTTTTATATATATATTTAGCTCCATAATTTTAATTGGGTTTTCTCATTTTTCACAACTGTAAGTCAGCCATTAAATCATAGATGTCATGGTTTGTTGGTGTGTATGTGTTGGGTTTTTTCCCCCTTGTGTTTTAATTCTGCTTCCTCTGTGTCCAGTCTGTGTTTTAGCGCCACCTTCCTTCAGTTCCCTGCTCAGCATCTTCCTCAGCTGTTCGGCATCTCCCTGATTATAACTGGTTTCCATGTCACTAAACACATTTACTGTGTATTTAATGTCTCTTCTTTTTCTTTTCTGCTGCCCTGCCTGTGTCTACCTGTAAGCTTTGTTCTTAGTAAATCTTTGAAATTCACAGTGTTGCTCCTGAGATCCTACCTGCACTTTTTTCCTCCATGACCACACTATTATGACAGAAAAGCCATCAACCACAGATGTCTGTATAATTAGCTAATTTGCACTTATTTTTTTCCCTTTCAAATCTTCAATCTGTCCCTTTCATATTAATGCTCCTTGTCACTTCTTATTCACAGATGGATATATAATTCCACACCTTTTCTTTTTCTGTAAATAAGAATCTATAAATATGCTAATGTAACTTATCCACATATTTGCCTACCAATAGAAGACTGTATGTCCCTCTTCCTTTGCTTTGCTACTTATTTCTATTGCTGGGTAATTCAGCTGCACATGTCTGAAGTACAACTCTAAATTACTACTGGAAGTGTTAATGTTTGCACTTTTTGTTGCTCTTCACAAAATTAAAAACACAGTATACATTTTGATAACCATTTCAGTCCAGCTAAAACTGGCTTTTGTTTCATTTAATGACTTTAAAAATTCGACACCTGAACCTTGAGACGTTATACAAGACATATCCATCACATGCTGATGCAACGGAAATTACCCAAATGACACTTAAATATGGCAACGATGACCCACTATTCAGACATTGTGCCTGCACTAATGAAAATGCACCGACTTTTGCATGGTGAATGCTTGGAGTAGCTCTAATTGACGGCAGTTCCACTTAATTTCTCATAGACTCATAGAATCGTTATTCACAGCTGGTCAGGTAATCTTTAATTATGTAGCAAAAAAAATAAATAACTTCTGAGTTTTTTTAAACATTGAAAGGTCCACAATCTTGATCCAAATAGCATGCACTATACAAAGAAAAAGCAACACATATTTTGATGCTTCTATATTCCAGGATTAGATAAATATAAAATAATTTTTGATATGCCAAAATAAGAAATAGTGACTTGATGTCCATACCACATGGAAATAAAGTGAACAGCCTCAATTGCGTCTACAGAGCCACATAAAAACTCAAGGCGTGCTGGATTTAGTCCCCTGGCCTTGAGTTTGACACGTGATGTAGAGAAAACAATTGTACAATTTGAGCTTTTTTGGACAGACCTCTGACATGAAGGACTCAGCCTCTGGAGTTGGACAATGTTACATTAGAAAAAGTTTTACCGTGCACTGTTAATGAATAAATTTGATCCAAAATGTGCTACTTACTCATGAATATTCAATCTGAAAGGAGACATCTCTGAAAGATGTGAAACGTTAACGTGACTGTAAATCGTGATGCACACATACGTGCTTACCATGTTTTCAACAAGTTTTTGTGCTTGGATGCAGACGGAAGAAAGATGTTCCAGAGCTATTGGACTCAAAGGGAGAGGAGGCCAGGGAGAAGAAGCTTTATGACAAGATCCAGAGCTACCGGTTGGCCCGTGAAAACCTGATGGAGCACTACAGGCAACACATGATGGAACAATACGAGCTAAAGAAGCGTCACCTCGAGACGTATGAGAAAGTGCTGGTCAGTGAAACAAATACAAGTGTCGTCTGTAATTGTTTGAAAAAGAAAATAATGAGGTAAGTTTGCTACATCTGTCATTGGTTTGACATCTTCCTATCATTTGTTTCTCTCTGCATCCGTTTTGTGTGAAGGAGACGAGTGAGAAGTTATCTGAGGATTACAAAGAATTCTGCAACCGTCTGCTTACATTGATAAAGGAGCAAGAAGAGAAACCAGCTCAGGAGGAGGCTGAGGTGCCACCTCCACCCCCTCCTCCATCCTCTAAGCAAGGCAAGAAAGGCAAGAAGAAGAAGTAATCAGTGACTTTGATCTTCAATCTCAGTTCACATCAACAAGCTTGCTGAAGAATCCTAATTTTATTTGTTGTCTGTTCTTTATGGCACAGTGCTAAACTACAGGTTTGGTTGCACAATTCAAAGTTGTTTGTCCATTTATACTGTTTTATGACTTTAAATTTTACTTAAACTTTATTCTGGAGTTGTTTATGGTATCCAGGTGCAGCGATTTGATTATCATTGGAAAGTGAATTTATTTGAATAATTCAACTCAAAAAGTGGAACTTTTATTACACAAATTATTAAAAATTCTGTTAAATCTGGTTATTATAGCCTACAGGTAATGAAAAACCCCAAAAATTGCTTATTAGAGAATGTAATTTTGTAATTCTTTGATAAAGAAATGTTGGCCTACTAAGAATATGCACCTAATATGTGAATGGATTTAGCTCTTGTTAGTGCAACGTTGTACCTCAGCATCAAGGTGTGCCTCTGCTGAGATATTAAGGAAGTCCATGAGACTTTAATAGTGGCCTTCAACTCGTCTGTATCGATGGGTCTGGTATCTCTCATTTTACTTTCTTCCTCCAGACTTCGAGAACCGTCATTTTTCTGTTTTCAGTTTTCCATTAGCTGTAGGCTTTATCCATCCAAATTTACCGTCTAAAATTATGCTGCATTTCTGAGTTTAACATTTTGAGTGGAGTTACTGAACTAAATTAACTTTTCAATTATATTTTATTCATCTGCAAGATTTTATTGTAACAACATATTAACTTTTTTTCAGCTTGTAATTAATAACTTGGCATGAATAAAGTTTATAATACATAATTCTATTGTTTTCCTACCCAAATCATCTTCAACTCTTGTTCTGGATTTTGTCATGAATTGTATTTGGTTTTGGTGTGACCCAGACTGAAATAACCTACTAAATAACTATCCAAGATTGAGACAGTTTTATCATAAGTAAGAAATATAACTTTTTAAATTCTAAAATACAAAATATTTTGCATTACATTGACATGTCTGGTGAAGATTGTTAAACCTCACTTTCATTCACAGACAGAAAAAAAAAAGCTGTTAGTAGGTTTGATTTCTTCTTTGGATCCACTTGTTTTTCTTTGAGTCTGCCAGAATGCCTAGTGTGCCTATCATATTTGGCTAATCTTTTGTTTGGATGAAGGTCATTGTATTGACTGTCTGACTCGAGTCTTGTCGAATTCAGCAGACCTCCCACAAGCTAAGTGCCACTGATTGATTGGTCAGTAGATAAACTGTAGTCCCTTTGAAACCTGCCACAGTCACATTCTGCAAGATAATGTGAGGCTTGAGAAAAATGTAGTAGAGAAAACATCAGGGTGAATGTGTTGCATTTTCAAAACCTTATAAAAGTATTCATACCCCTAAGATTTTTAAACATTTTGGCAGATTAAAACCATAAAAGTCAAAGTAGTCCATAATTAGAAAGTCCCCATATGGATCAATAGTGGATTTTGGGGTTTGTGTCTGCTGGTTTTAGACATCTAGAAATTACATGTCTGTTAAAAGCTATGCAGGACTTTAAAAAAACAAACAAACATGGACTTAATCACACAGCTATTAAAGGGTCAAGCAGAGCCTCCAATGACTTCATAACAAATATTTTTTTCCCCTTATTTTTTAAGTGAAGCAAATTAATGTTAGAGGTCTGTTTTTAGTTTAGTATTTAGAGTGCGTGTGGCTTTCTTTATCAGATTCGGCTGACAAATGAGAATGAAAATTGGAAATGAAAGGAAGGATGATGCCATCTAGTGGCTGCCTTCATTAATAAATTGTCATTAACATGTCTACTGGTTATTCACTGTTGTTGTCTGAAGGTTATGTAGGGATTATGCTGTGCATGTATTGGTGTGGCATGTACATAATAGAGCAGAGTTATCTTTATTTTCCCACAGTTCCACCCTGCGGTATTCTCATCCAGAGCTTCTGAATTGTGTGTCTTAACAGTGCACAGATTATTCTCAGCAAAAAGTCGAAGCTTTTTAAGTTGGATGACTTCAAGTGCACACGAAAGAGTGTTAAGAATTGCATTGTTTCAAATTTTAGAATAGTTTGAATACATATGTACCCATGCATGAAAGTTTGACCACTCTTTATCTGCAGCTACCTGTAGTACAGTGTTGGCATGTGAGGATTGTTATGAGCTGTGTGTCAGAGCTCACTCAGTCAACCACAGTTTTTTACCCGTCTACTATAACTGCACAACAAAACAAATGTTAAAAGGCTTGTTTGGTGCATGTCTGCACCGCTCTCGCTTCCCCAGCTCACTGCTGCTGTTGAAAACAATTAGCCAGTCCGTTATGTCTACCCTGCACCTAAATCATGTTTTTATGAGTGTTTGCATGCTGCAGTATTTTGCCTGCTACAAGAGAGAGATCTTCTGACTCTCTAAGTGGCAGTGACATGTGTGTATTAACGGAGAGGCTGTGTGTTAATTGGCAGCTGTTGGCTTGTGGTTTGATGCAAATGCGTTGTGAGCGTCACAGGATCTCCAGTTTAACCTTGAAAGCACGAGGACACACAGCAACTCGCTCTGTGTGTGTGAGAGAGAGTGAGAGAGACTTCCCACAAGTAATAAGAAAATATTTGATTCTTAAATGGACCCACGTTGTAGATGGATGATGAAATTAAGTGAAAGTAGATACACATTCCTGGAGTGCTGGGGAGACTCTCTCCATTGTCTGGGTAATAATTCAAGGATGCTTTAATCAGTTTTCTTTCTGCTGCTTTAGTGAATGATTAAAGAGTATTGGTTCTTATAATATATACTTATTCTGCAAAATTATAAAAATGCATTATTAAACACAGGGGGAATTTAAATAATCAAATAAATTCAACTTGGAATAGGTTGTACTTGCATTAGTTCTTGTATGCAGCTGCACAACTTCATTCTTGACATTTCAAGTGTTTTCTTGAGTTGTATGATCCTGACTATTCATCAATGTTGGCTAAAACACGGAGACCTTCACAGAATAGTTAGCTTCTGAGAAGAATTAAAAAATATATATATAAATATCCTCTTCTTTCCTCATCACAATTATTCCATACTTTATTTTTTATTTTCTGAGATAAAATAGGAAGTTGAAGGGGGATAAGTACTTTTGCAAGGCAAAAAGAAACCATGCATGCATCCCACCATGTTTTTTGTTTCATCTGATTTCAGCATTTCTACTTGTTCGTCTTCTTATCCATCTCCAGATAGTAGTTAATACAACAAAACCTTATTAAATTTTCTTTGCTGGAGTGTTGGACAGTCGATATGAGATACATTAGCAGATCGACTCCAGCATTACCAGCAATACATAAACACACGACAGGAATGAAATGTAGTCAAATTTAAATTATTCATCATAACCACTCGGTTATCAACACACTCAATCCTTGCATAACTAAACAAAAACTCCTCATCGGTATTAGACCGGATGTCCCCCTGATGAGTCACTGTGTGTTTAATACGTTGTGTGATTGTCTTTAGTTGAAAGAAACGAAGTGAAACAGAGTGCACAGCTGTCCTGTGACAGTGACTGTGTCTGTGAGCTAAATCCACCTGTCAGCATCTCAGTCATGGAGATTCACTATTAGAAAATGTACATGTGTCCACTTATTTCTCATTCAAGCTGCGCAAAGAAGATGCAGTTGTTTGTTCGGCCTCACCTCCTTCTGCCACACACATTTTATACCTTTTCTCAGCACGTACATAATCACATATAAACTAACCCCAGTACTGTCAGATAGCGAGAGGTGGACAAGGAGTTCTTTTTTGCATATTGACTCAACATTCTGTAGCATTGTGTTGTTGTCTCTCCCTCTGGAACTGAATGTCTCCCGAGATCTGTCCTGTGAGCTTCCTATGCTGATAAAAGACAAAGAAGCGCGGCTTAGGGAGCAAGAAGTCTGTGTTGTCACAGCTAAGACTCAACTCAGACGACAAAGAAGAAAAGGCCAAGCCTTTGTGTTTTTCGAATGATAAGGCTAAAGTGGTAAAAGGTGAGAGCTCAGAGAGTAATGCCCAAGCTTTGCTGCAGTAATCGATGCTCCCCTGAAACTTCCACCTCACGAGAAATGTGCTTTCATGTCTTCAGAGGACATTACATTGACTTACTATCATTTCTTAGTCTCTTTAACCTTTACTTTTAGTAAGCGTTCAAGTACAACCAGATCTCAGTTTCTCGGGAAAGTTTTATTTCTAATTCTTTGTGTAAGGAAAAAACTAATGTACATAAGTACATTAGTTTTTTAAATATATATACTGTATATTTTAAAAAATATACAGTATATTTTACAGGCTCAACTCACTGTTACATATAGTTTGTAAGGTATTCTGCATCTGCTCTAACCGTCTCAAATATATCTATGATCTTATTCTAATCATAAACCTAAAACCAAATCTTCACCCTCATAAGCCACATGTGACTAGTGAAGAGCCTGCTGCTTGAAGCAATAAGGAATAAAAGTTCACCTTGAAACACATAGTAAGACAGTTAGTTATTTACATCCCATCCCTGGAGGCTGTTTGCCGCCTCACTCTTAGACGGAGCCTGCTACCTTGTTGTCTCGTTATTTCTCACCATTATTCGACTTGTTTTACTACTGCTACTAATGTCTGACTCCATCAAAACTCAGCAAGGATCATCTCCCCCGTCAGCTACCACAGAGAGTCTATTGCTGTAGATAAGCGACAGAAGTAAAAAAAATCAACAGCCCGTAAAAGAAAAAGAGCTTAAAAATTGTGAGCTTCCCTTAAACTAAACCAGTTCTGATAATTAAAAGATTAACAGTTGTACCACTTCAACTTTTTCCACATTTTTCCACAAGTTAGATTTAGGTGGACATGGGCAAAAGTTCTACTATATATATATATGTTTGTTTGTGAATAACTATTTTATTTAACTCTGGCTGTCACTTAATAATGCCTCCAAACCACCAGCTCATAGAGGTCCAAAGGAAGAAGCCTTCTATTTGCAGGTCAGACCACGTCAATATTTAAGCATGGCTAAGAAAGCACATGTTGAGGCAGATTTATAAACTGTGCCTGAGCCTGTGTATGCACTTCAGGATTCAACACTGGCAGCAGCGCAGAGAGGCAAGTCCCTATTCAGAGCAAAGGCTTAGGTTGACATTTACACCAGAGGGGATCAGAGGATCGTGTGTATGTGTGGGCATACTGTCATGTGAGGTGTGGCAGTGAAATGATGGCCACTAATGCTGTAATTCCATTTTAATGAAGAACTTTTTTCCCTCCTTCCCTTCAGTTTACTCTCCCTCTAAGACTGCACATCACTGCACAACACAACAGACGTTTATTATTAAACTGTAATGTCCATATGAAACATGATGCTGTAGGCACTGTAGCTCAATTGGTATATTTTTATCTATTCCCCATTGTTGGTCTGTCTCCCTACTGAGAATTATTGTATATGTGACTTTCCCTATGCTGTTTAAATATGGAGATTTTCAATGCCATCCAATGGCAGCATTTTCATCATGTTATTTTAGCAAACATATCGTTCCAGCGACAGACAGCATAAGAAAAGTTTTCATGCTAAGTTTCTTTGAATATATCTGGTGCTCAACCCTGTGAGGGCTTTTTCTTTTTAAGTTTCTCCTTCTACATATGGAAGTGTTCCTTATTTGAATTTAAATCAGATGTCTGACTTGGCTGTTCAAGAAACCTCACTTTTAAGAAATGAGGAGCTCCTGTGTTCCAGCAGCATTATTGACATAACTATCTTGTTGCAGGACAATTTACTCTCCAATGAGTTTGGAGGAACTGATTGGAAACCAGGCAGTTGTTTCTGCACAGCTCACAATTTGATGGGGCAACCTGCCCTCAGCAGTCCTATTATCAATTGGCCCACCCAACCTTGAGTTTACCAAAGAATCTGATGTGATTTGCATCTTGGGCATTTTTTGTCTTCTTGTCGTATCATCTTTCCATTTAACAGACTTTTAAATAATTGTGCAGGATCTTTAGAGTAAAGCATAAACTTCATAACCTCTGCGTCTTGTAGTAAAGCATCTGCATTTCTGTAAATAGGCAGGATGTGGACTTTTTCTAATCTACTGAAAGGTTCTTCAGTCCTCAATATTGAGGGTCTTCTTTGGAGCGGTAGTCTGTTTGTAATAACTAAGCATGACAGAACATTTGTCCTTCTTTGGTTTGCCCAGTGACATTCTAGAGTTTCATTTGGACAGTTTTCCCTCCATATGAAGAACAACAATAATTACAGAAGCAAGGTTAGTTATTGGTCTTTCTGAACAACTGGAGCAATTAATCACACTTGGATTATCACAGACACCAGGGAAGTCCATTGTTCCAAATATTATGGTGCCCTCACATGACTATGACATTGAAAAGTAAACAAAGGACTGTAACGTACACTTATTAATCGCTGAATGGTTTGATTCTAGATTTTTAAATGATGAGCAGAGGGGTAGCTCAAAGAAATGTGTGTATTTGTCCCAAAAAGTGTAAAAAACACTTTATATTGTAGACAGCTAAAAACATCAGCAAAGTCTTCCTGAACACATTCTTATTTCCTTTTATCTGAAAGATTGATTATTGAGCTGTACAAAGAAGAAATAAATCACAAAATATTTTAATATGTTAATGAGGTATCAGTCTACCAGAATAATTTACCAGTGGGCAATAACCTATATTGTGCATCACTAACCCTGTCTGCAGCCAGTAAAATAGTTGGTAGAGTTGGATTGTTTTGCTTAAGAAATAAAATCATCATTTGGAATCTGCATTTTCTGCTCTCTTTGGCTACCTTTGTTTGATATTAAAATAAGCAACTTTCTTTTGAACCACTTCAATCATTTGATGTTCCACTCTCAATGCTCGGCCTCAACCAGCATGTGGATGAAGCAGGATCTATAGATAGCTGGCTGCAGGGATACACACAATTTCCTCAAATAGCATCACAGTGACAGCTTGAATTGCTGTTTAATTGCCTCATGTTGGAGATGATTGCATTAACTTAGCGGTGCAGACTCAGTTTACACAACAGAGCCTGGAGGTGTTGGGCTGCCAATAAAACAGGAGTCAAAGTTTCATTCCTCTATATTGGATTGTGCAATGGCCTTTGCCAATCACCAGGGATAATTGCTCAGCTTCATTTACCATCAGAGGCCACAGGATGAGAGGAGTCCTCCATATGATTGCTCTATTTATGCTCTGCAAGGGAAAAAAATAATTAAAATCCCCCAAAATCCTCTTTCAACAGTCCTGAGCTAGATTTCACAGCAGGCCCGCTTTAGCTTTTGGATTATGTTAACACGTCCTGACAGACCTTCACTTCTAATATGTGGATGAAGGTGGTGCTTCACGTGTCGTCTCACACCAGACCTGCGGCCCTGGCAAGGTCACTGTGAAATACTGATATGATAAAGTGTGAATTGATTCAAGCTAACACAAACAGCAGGTGGCTGAACAGGGGAATCATTGATAACCTGCACAGAGCTCTTTATTGATCATTACTCTCTCAGACAGGAGCCATGTTTCTGCTGTGCACAGAGATACATAATTGTGTGTTCTCTGGTTTACTTGTATTTAAACTGATAAACACCAAACAGCTGCTTTGGTTTTAGGGAACAAAGAGACATAATTACTAGCAACAGTTTTAGCAAAGTTTGGTGTTCGTTTTGGTACAAGAAAAATCCAGTATAAAGTTTGTGGTTGTAATATTACAAAATGTGTTCAAGCTGCATAGATACTTTTGCAAGCCACCACATTTACTTTTAAATGTAGACAACCCAGAAGAGAAGCATTAAACTCTCGATAGCCTCTGACTGACTGTATAGGACTCCTGCCTCTGATTCTGCAGAGCACTAACAGCAGTAGCAGTGGCTGTCTCAAATCACTGAGTCAGTGAAGCTGATCCGAGGCCAGTGTGCTATTCACCTCTCATGCCTCTTCAATCTCCAGATGACTGGTTCAAGTCAACTTAATACCGACTGCAGCTTCTTTCTGAATCTGAATCTGTCCATGGAGAGGCTCAGCATCACAGCAATGGCGGCACTGGCAATGCCCTTTGGCTTATTAGTGGCATCCATCTGCTCCACTGTGTTTATGTGCTTGTGTGTGTGTGGGTGTGTGTGCAGTTTGATGACCATCCTATCGCCTTGGCTGATTATTGGAAACCAGCTGTGCTGCCCCGAGTGGTGACAAGCTGACGTGTCATATCTATCCCCTGAGCTGTTTGCACAAACATCCCTGTGTGCTCACAGGCTCCATCAGTATGAGCCTTTTCTGGCATTTTAAGCACTTATGACCTTTTGACATAAAAAAATTAAATAAAAATCCAATATAACAGCACATCTTCCCAGGAGATGCACGTTTTCTCTTATATTCTTGTCAGGTCTCTCCGCTGCCTTTCTAATGAGGAGCTGTGTGAACACGATGAAGGCTTTACCCTGTTTTCAATATCTCCGCCTCCACCGCTTCATCTTTTCCATCAATATTTATAAGCCTCACCATGACCATAACAGTGAGGACAGTGAGGTGGGGCACTTACAGATGTGCCATTCAGCTGTGTTTCACATGAAACACATTTACATACATGTCTGACATTAAAAACATGCCGTGCCTAATTCCCTCAAGGGCGATGGCTCGCTAACAGCTGTGTATGTATAATCTATGTGGCATCCTTTTTAATTTTTTTTCCTGCTTTGTACATTTCCTCCTTGGTCTCCGGCTGTTTGTGTGACTGGAACACCCATGTGACAAACAGCTTTTTGCACGAGTGTCTTCTTCACGTTTCCTTTTAATCACCAGCCCCAGGCGCCGAGCGGGTTTCTTGAGCTGATGATGTATGTCCGCACATTTCTTGGACAATCACTTGCAGGAAGGAACGGCAGCTGGACAACGCAGGGAGGTTCGGGGTCATAAATGTTAAACTCAGGTGGGCTCTGATGTGCGTGATTAACTACAGCTGCCAGGAAGGGCAGAAGGCCACATCCCTCCAGTCCTTCTGCATGACAGGCACACGCCCGACTCTCTGCAACCTGACATTCTCCCTCCTTACATGTCCCCCTGGGTTTTTCACTTTCTCCAGACAGCACAGGGACTTTGTTGCTGTAGGGGTCAAGCAGGGCTTGCTGTGATGCCGAGTGCTTGGACTGGATCAGTCCTAGACGTGTGGGAGTCCGACAAGGTCCATTCCTGTTCGGTCATCTGTGATATTTTAAGGGGATAAGTTCACTTGAGGGTATTTTGTATACCAAGACACTTATTGTACATGGTTTTATGCAGACAATATATATAAATTACAGTGACAATTCAGACCTAACGTTTTTTTTTTTCTTTCACAATACAGCCACAAATATGAATGTATTTCATTGAGATTAAGTCCTCTTCTTTACTGTCATTCTTTTAGGCTAGTATTCCAAGCTAAATGTAAATCGAACAAAGATGTGATCATACACCTAAACTGACAACTTGAGAAAGGAGAGAATAAATCAGTGGCGCAGCAAAGAGGTAACTGTGGAGAATCTGCAGTCTACCGCCGCAGAGCTGGGAGAATCTGTTCACAGGGCAGCTATTAAAGGTATGCTCCTCCAATCTAGCCTTTTAGTAAGAGTGGTAAGAAGAAAACTGCAGAAAGGAAGCCACAACAAGTCCAGTTTGACACAAGCCATGCAGGTGATGCTGCAAAAAGATGGAAGAATGTGCTCTGGTCAAATGAAACCAAAATTGAGCTATTTAGCTTGTTTGCCTTTTGCTAGTTTTCTATTGCATTGAGGACCTTATATGTTAGAGATCATCCAGATTTTCACTGTAGGACTTGAAAGACAAGATGGATGTGAGTTTATATAAATATATAGGCTAATGTGATGGAATAATCTTAAACCTTATGCCAGCCACTGCATAATGGACAGAGATGAGCTGATTTTGGTAGGTCTTTTCATGTCTGACAATACATCTCGCCATCTGTGCTTCCATAAAATCATAAAACCCAAAACAAAATGCAAAACAATTATTTTGGCTCTGCTGCTCTTTATTTTATCTAAATTATGTAAATCTGCCATGACTGTTGGTTTTGCACACATAGTCAGTCCACCATTTGAATGCAGAGCTTACTTGATGCACTCAGAGTTGTTGTTACTGTAATTGTTTTTGGCTCATCTGTCAGCACCTCTGACCTGCAATTAGCACTAGATTATTTCCTCAACCATTCACACCAAAATCCAATTTTCCTGTTTTTCTGGCTTGTTTGCTTGGATCAATATTCAAACTCTGACAAAACTGCAGAGGTGAGGAGTAGCCTGCTGATTGTATTCATCTGCATGCAGTGAAAGAGGATTTTCTGTTTGTAATGTCTTAATGTATTCAAGAGGAATTAAACCACATTTGTGATGCTTAGAAGTTATGAGAGCAATTTAGAATGATAAATATAATCGCATTTCAAAGGAGAAGCTAAATTCTTGTCCATTTTCAGACACTTTCTATAGAAAGTTAAGTGGGAAAATTTTCCAAAATATTCCAAATTGTAATCTTTTTGTGAGAATAATATTTATGGCAATTATTTGGACATTTGGGTTTTTTTAAGCAAACTGTCTTATTTAGACATAGCATGTTCCGTAAATAACCATATCATTGTCATTGTGTATGTAGCATGCGCAATAACAGTAAAGACTATTTATTTCTACTGCAGAAATGTCAGAAATCCATGTGATCTTTGCAAATCAGCAAAACTGCATATTTAAAAACATTGTCAGACAAAAAAAAGAAAAAAGAAACCCCCAACAGCGCAGGCACAGTGCAAAGCCCTTATCAACACGTACAAACACAGCAGTCAGCCAGCAAATCCAACGCACACAAATGCATATGACGCAGCCAGATGAATGGCCTGGCCACGACACAATGGTGCTAAATTAAATCAGCGATGTCGATGTGGCCCAAAGCTTTCCCCCTTGCACAACATGCACTCACACGCAACCGAGGATCGACTAATAAGGCAGCTTTGTCTGCACGGTGATGCATTTAGGATCAGGTGATATCGGCCGGGGCCTGGAAGATGTGAGTAGTCGATCGCTGCTCATTATGCAAATAAGCATAGCGACAATTGTTCTCAAGCCCCGCCGTTCTGATTCCTGAAATAATGATTTGCTCCCCAGACCTGCATGCTCTTCTATTTAAAGATCAGCTCACACAGAAAGGGATTTGAACAAGCCAAAATGGACAAGGATTTGTTTTTATTTGTTTTACTTTTTGCCAGACTAAGCATCAGGTGTTAGGAAGCCAGGGTACAAACACGCCTATTACTTCCACTGCTTCACCTCTGTCCCTACAGCCAGCAGGCACCTGTCTAACATGGGCCAGTTAGTAAACAGGTGGGAACATCAGTGTCACTCAGGCATGAGCTGCCCCAGTTGAGCTTGTCAAAGCTCATATGCTCATCTGTGACCTCACTAACGTACACAGCTGAAGTGAGGTTATGAGCTCAACCTACTTTGGAAAACAGGACGATAGCTGAAGTTTTCCACAAAGTGATTGATTGTTGGCTGACAGAACAAAGGGGATTAATGTCTTATACGTTTAATGGCCTTCAAAGAATTGATTTAGAAACATAAGTCAAATGAGCTTATCTTTATTTAGCCAAACTTTTTTTAACCCATGAGTCCAGTCCAGATTAGTTTGAGCAGAAACATTGAAATTAACGTATCGATCTTTTAGGCAACTAACGTTTTAGCCACACATAGACATTACTAAACATATACATGTAGATGTTGTTTATCTTTCCCTTTTAATAAGGATTTACTGGGAAATATTTTTATTTTAATCTTTAATATCCAGAACTTTAAATTATTTTTTTTTCCTGTCTGATGACATCATTTTTAAATATTGATTCAGATTATCTGATTAGTTTCTCAGCATTTGAGTAACCTTTTTATTACATTCTTTTTTAATCTTGAGTAATTTCTTGAACGGTTCCTTTATACTTTTACTTGAGTAAAATATGTTGAAGGTTACTTCAACATATTTTAAGTGGGAAAATTAAAATATGTTCTCCTCTTACTTGAGAACAATTTTTGTCAACTCTGTCCGCCTCTGATTACAGGTTTTATAGTTAAATTAACAATCACTTACTAATTTAGAATACTAGAAAGCAAAAACACATTTATATTTTGTAAAAATAAAATAAAATAACGGTAAGTTTTTGAATATTTTTGTGAAGATGATTTGATTAAAATAAGTCTTAGTTTTGCATCGTTAGGCCAAACAGCCATTACGAGATCAAACAGTTCTTTGCTACTAGAACTAATCCTTTTTAAAATAGTCTTCAGATCATTATTGTTATGTTCAAAACTTTCCTCACAATAATTTTTCCTTTGCAGATTCTAAATGAGATAAAGGTCTTGACTCTGACAGAGCCTCTCTCATGATGGCTCTCTAACAACAATTTCCTGACCACAGTGACGCTGTCTTTCTCATAATCGTCTTATTAAAAGCAACTGTGCTGCCCAAGGCCTGGATTTCATACAGACAACCGGATGCTTTCCGCCAGAATCCTAATGCATTATTCTGTTTGCTTTAACAAAACTGCCAAGCTCATTGACTGAACATTGCAATTGTGCCCACATTTAAAACAGCAGCATGAAAACAGGAAACATATTAATTTATTTTGAAAAAAATAACGGTGGCCTTTGACGTGGCTTTCTGCTCTGGTTGGTATGCCTTTGAGCCCTCTCACCAGTGGTGGGCACAGGTGATGGTTGAAGCTATTATCTGATGTTTGCGATTTACAAAACCCTTTATTGTGGTAGTAAAAGAAAAAAAAATACAGTTAATGCCAAGGAGACTCATGGTGGGTTATGACAATACAGTTGTTTTCATGTAAGAAAATGTGTGGTTGTACCCTGTTTTTTTACCTTTCATCCTGGGGCCCCTTTCCATTAATATCTACAGCCTCCTGCTAGCTGAGATTATAACAAGTAATAGCTACCATACGTATGCAGATGATACACAGCTCTAATACAATGCCAGGTGAATGTGAACACATACATAGATTATAGAGAGCAGATGCTTAGAACAAATCAGTGCATGAATGTGCCACAACTTTCTTCTTAAGCAACTAATTTTGGAACAAAAGAGGAACATCAAGAGTTCGGTACACAGCTTCAGCTACTACAGCTAAAAACTTCTGAACAACCAGAACCAGAATCTTGGTGTAACGATAAACCAGAGACACATAAAGACAGTTATAAAGTTGGTCTTCTATCACCTGAAGAACTTTTCAAGGACTAAAATATGATAGCGTCTCAGCAAGACTTTGCATTCGTTGACCATAGGCAAATAATAATAATAAAAAAACTGATTCCTGAAACAGTGTCTTCACAGGTCTCCCTTAAAAGTCAGGCAGCTGATCCAGAATGCTGTTGATTGTGTTCTCTCTAAAACTAGGAAACTGAAATTGTATTCAGGCTCAATTTAAAAGTACAAGTTGTAAAAAATATATATGTGCTCAGGTTAGCTTAATTTTTCCTGACAAGTACATCTTAATGAATTAGATTAGTCTCGTAATCCACATTTCCTTTGGCATTTCAACTTATAGTGTAAAACTATTATAGAGATTAATTGCGTAGTGACATTGTAAAGACGCATTTCTCATTTTGATTACCAGGAAACGAAAACCCACATATAGTTTCTCAGAAAATAAAACCAGTCATGACTCATGAATGATTTTTAACAGAAATTTTATGTTGTTGCCAACACCTTTACTGGTTTTATGTATGCGAATGGAAAGTTGAGAGGATGGGAAAACGTGGCAGAAAAATGTGTAGAAGCAAAGGAGATGTTGGTCTTCACTTTCTGTATCATTAATCAAATAAAGTAACTTTTTGATCATTATTTTAGTTATTAATATAAACCCCACGTTAACTTTACAAAGTGAACAGTTTGCCATTTGATTCACCTTCACCACAACTTCCTGGTGTTTCCATGGACAGTCTTCCATACAAGCTGACAGGACCTGGGTGCAATGGAAAAGAATGGTGCAGAAGCAGCGGTTTGTTTGCTTGTCTTTCCCCACGCAGGATACTCACAAAGCTGTAGCATCCCCGCATCACCAGGTGCAGCGGAGCAAAACTCCACAACGTGGCCGCGAAAAGGGGGGGGTGATGCGGGGGGGGGGGCGTTGTCGCTGGAGGCAGATGGAAAAAAAATAAATAAAAAAATTAGAGAGGGAGGGCATGGGCTGGAAAGGTGGCAGGATTTTAGTTGAAACCTCCATTCTGTCAGACATGCGCAAGAGCAGAAGCTTCTCCACCGCTGCGCCGCGTTTCCGCCTTGGCTGAGCAAACGCGGGCACACACAGTCCGAGAGGGGCGGGGAGCGAAGCCGAGACGCAGTGGTGGTAGAGAGGGGAGACGCAGCGAGCACGGATTCGAGCAAATTATACAGGTTTTCCCCCGTTAGAGAGGCGACCTGTGCGCCGCGCGCCGAAGCCTTCCCAGCATGGACACTGCGCTAAAGGAGAGGCACTAAGATGTGACGCTCGCGGGGCAGATCAGGGGAGACAGAGAGCGCGCGTGCGCGTCTGTGTGTGCGTGCTCGTGGGGAAGAAAGTGGGCTGCACTCATCTTTCTTTCTTTTCTTTTTTTTTTTTTTTTCTTCGTTTGCCGGTGATTTCAAAATCTGAGCTGCGCGGCGAGAAGATGAAGAAGTTTAACATCAGGAAGGTGCTGGACGGCTTGAAAGAGGCGTCCTCCTCCTCCTCCTCCTCCTCCTCCTCCATGCCGTCTGTCCAACTAGGGCCCCAGGAGAACAACCTGATCCAGGAGACGCTCCAGTCCGAGCATTTCCAGCTCTGCAAGGTGGGGGAGACTTCTGATTCTTATCAGCTCGTTGGGACTCCAGCTAAGCCATCCTGTCTGTGTGCGCCGTTTTATTTTTATTTTTTGTTTGGCTTGCTCTCATCCCTTTCCAGGATGCACACGATGCGGGAAAGCTGCAAAGAATTATATAATTATTAGGAGATCCTTTGTTCTTTTCAAATCTTCATCTCAACTATTTCCAGGTGTTTAAAAAAAAAAGAGACACGGGGAGGATCTACCGTTCACTCATTGCATTTTAGTTTGTAAATCCATTCAGAGGCAAATCCTAGGGTGAAGTGACTGTGCGCTCGAAACAGTTTCAGTTTGCATTTTTGAACCTTTTCCCAGTCATCTGGTCACAGTATGGTGACATGCGTTGGTACACTCTGTGCAAAATGTCAGGGTTTGCTGTGTGTGTGCATGGTCTGAACTGTCATATCAAGGGGCTGGGCACAACTGATCCTTTCTTGCATAATCTGATGGGTTTGGATTAGCGAAACGCTTATCATGTGTATGTGTCTTTCCTTCCCCCTAGCCCCCAGTGCTCACATCTTAACTTCACTCTTCACACATAAAAAAAAACATTACCAGGCTCTCTGTCCTGCAGGGAGTGATGTTGCCTGAAGTGACTCTGAGCCTGCTTGTAGGAAATAATGAAAAAAATAAAAAAAAATGTCTGCATCTCTCCATCTAGACTGCACAGAGTAACAACAGAGGGGATAATTAAACACTCATGCAATTTTCATGCAGTGCATGCTGCATCTCAGCCCACTGCAAAGTTAATTTGGCATTTCCCCAGTTGTGCTTTAATGATGAGGTGTGGAGTTTTAATAAACCACACTGTGTGCGCTGGGTATCGATTCCCCCCACACTTCTGACCTGCGTGGTTGCTAAAGACTCAATTCCGGATTGCTTTTAAACTTGTGATTTGCCACGATTGTTTTCATGTGTCTCCAATAGACACAGGAAGCTGTGTTAAACACTGAATCGGAGTTGGGGTGGTGAATTTTCCACAGAAATCAAGTTTAGACTTATAAAGACTGCCTAAAATAATAATTCAAACAAGATGCAGATATCAGACTTTTCGTGGTTCAGACTACTATCTGTTTTATTTTTTTGTTTGTTTACTTGAATTTTACCAATTCTGATTTTTGTTTCCCTTTGGGCTGTATCACCTAGGAGAGAGAAAGGAGACCAGAAAAGTATTTCCATACAGGAAGTAGTTTTAGGGCTGCTGAATTAGGATTGTTGCAATGTATGCATCAAAACATGGCATTTAACTTTAAAGATGCAACAGAATAAATTAGAGTATAATTTATAGCTAATTTTCAATATTTTTTTTTCAATAAAAAATAATATATTACATTGTAGATTCACAATGTTATTTAATCCAGGTGTTAGTTTCTATTCATTTAGATGATTATGGGTTACAGTTAATAAAAACTTGAAGTTCATTTCCTTAGAAAAAAATGAAGATTAGATGAAAAAGACAGTTGGCTTTGCTGTTGTCCTGAATACCTACACAAGGACGGTGACTCAAAAAAAGGTCATTGCTATAGAAGCTGAGTGTTCATAGATTGCTGCACATAATGTAAAGTTAAGTGGAAGGAAACACTGGTAGAAAAAAATCCCACAAGCTATAGGAATAACCACAGCTTTTTGGGAGAACCATGAACCAAAGCTCAGTGGAGGGTTTACATGGCGTGAACTCTGCTGGAGTCACAGCTTCAGAGCCACCGTACTCGTACGTGTCCAGGACCTGGACTCCAAGTATTTCTTTCCTTTTGCATTTAAGACACTGCTTAATAAAAATGTGTTTCATCTTAAAATTTTTATCTATGAAATAACTTCAACAATATATAACAATTTATTGAGTCACTCCTCAATATATTCACAAGATCAGCTGTGTTGATGTGTTGCTCCTGATAAGCATCAGAATTGGGATGCTGGAGAATCCGAATGTTCCAGGAAGGCACTTAAACCCTGCTCACTTTTGTTTTGGGGGTTGAATGACTGTCGGTATGATTTTTGCGTTTGTTTCGCAAAAATCAAAAACGCCTTACCTCCCAAGAAAAAAAAAAAAAGTGTTAGCTTCTTGATTTATGTCAACATACATGAAACACAGGGCAGATCAGGACCTTCTGTAGACACAGCAGTTCAAGCATGTTAAAAAAAAAACAGCCAGACATCTCATTGAAGCATCTTCAAATGAGACTTCACTCTCCCTCTTGCACCTTCCCTGTCTGCCTAGACCAGAACTGTCTGTAACGTCTCTGCAAGAGAGGCAGGTGTCTCTGCTGCACTGAGTCCTCCTTATGTAACATGCTTTAGCCGTCTGCCACAAAGCAAACAAATCCAAGGGCCCACTGATGACTGACTGATGCCATAAAACCACAGTCACACATGCACTAACCGAGGAACATTTTTCCCCCCGTGTCATACAGGCCTGTAAGGGGACCAGATCATGAGCAAATGCACTCTATTGATGTATTTTATTTCCAGACTTCAGTGTAATCACGACTTTATGTGGGAGGCGGCGAGAGAGGAAGGACAACAACATAAAACAAGAAATGAGGGAGAAGAAATCTGAAAATAGGCCTGTGATTAGAAAAGGAGACCAGAATATCAGCCTTTTGCAGAAGACAAACCTAGACAGAAACATAATTTGTTCCTTTCCCTCATCCTGTTCTCTCTCATCTTTGCAATTTCAAGCTTAATTCTTCAGTTTCATAACAGTCATCCACATCCATCTGGGCTATTTGTTTACCGAAATCAGGTGTGTGTCACCCTCTAACAAAGCAACACCCCTGCTGTGAAATGCAAATTGATATTTTCTGTTATGAAATCTGACTTCTTTTCCCCTTCCGTCTCCATGTTCTACCTACCTGCTTGTCGCACCAGACTGTCCGTCATGGCTTCCCCTATCAGCCGTCTTCGATGGCTTTCGACCCCGTGCAGAAGATCCTGGCCATCGGTACCCAGAGTGGAGCTCTCAGATTGTATCCTTTCATTTACCTTTTGAACTGTTGCAGAAGTCTGTGCCCTGAGGCGGCAGCAGGTAAGCGAGCGAACATCAGAGCTGCCATAGTCTGAGGCTGATGGACAGTTCTGCGCAAAGGTCTTGAGTAAGCTTTCGTTTTTATGTGTTTTGCTTTTAGGAGTGAGACTTTCTGGTAACTTGATCATCAGTTTTTGCAGGCTTTCTATAGGTCTAGTTTCTTTTTTCCTTTTAGTTTGATGTGGTTTTTCCTCATTTTTAGTCAAGCCCAGTTGTGTTTTAACAGTCTGAACAACACTTGTTCATGCCCCTTTGAACCTTTTTCACAATGTTTCATGTTGAAACCACCAGTATCAATGTGTTTTAGTTGCTCACCGTGGAGGATTGTAATTGGTGGATCAACACAGGGCAGTTTGTAGCTCAAAAGCTAAAAATTACAGATATAATAGATATAGTTCCAGTTGTAAGATCAGTTCTGGCCAACTTCATTGCCCCCTTTTGAAGAAAAAACATCCTCTCAGGCTGTCACTATTTTACAGTGGAAATGATGTTTTCAGTATGTTGTGTAGTGTTACACTTCTACCATTCATAGAGTTTTGTGCTGTAGACCCAGAAGCAAAATTTTGGTTTCATCTAACCAGAGCATCTTCTTTCATGTGTTTGCCACATCCTAAAAGGGCTTGTGGGAAACCTTAAGTAGGAATTCATATGGCTTCATTTTAAAGGTTGGTTTCTACTTGTTGCTCTTCCATGAAGGTCATATTTGCCGACAGTGTGATTAATAGTTGTCCTGTCGACAGATTCTCCCACCTGAGCGGTGAATCTCTGCGGAGTTATCACAGGTCTCTAGTCTGCTTCTCTGATTGATGCTCTCCTTGCCAGGTCTATCAGTTTAGGTTTTGCTGATCATTATTTTCATTTTCAAATGATAGATTACGGTAAGCATCTCCTTGATATTATTTAGTAACCTAACCCTTTCTTTTAAACTTCTGCATGGCTGTTTACTGGCTCTCTTGCTATGTTCTACATCTCTACGGTGTTTTTCACTAACATTCTCTAACATTCACTAACAGTGGATTAGGTATTTTCTGAAAGCAATTTTCTGCTCTGGTTTGCAATTAGGGATAGCAAAGTAAAAGAGGAATATGCTAATGAATAGCACACTTTTTTATTCTTAAGGAGTCTGTACACATTTCTGTTTTTGCATGTGTGTGCAGCACTTGTCAGCTGTGACTGCTTTAAACTGCTTTTATAAAAAAGGTTAGTATGGTAAAGACTTTTCAAAACCATACATAATTTTTCCTCCTATTTAAAATGATGCACCATTTTCTGTTGTGCAATCACATAACATCCTGGTCAAGAACTCTCAGGTTTATGGTTACAACCAAACAGAATGTGAAAAGTTCAGCGTAGTAGTGTGTGTGTTGGCCCTGTTTTTGATGGGTTTTGGATGAACAGCTCTGCAGAGCATCTGCATTTTTGAGTCTCAGTGGTAGAGGAATTGTAAGTCTGCAGACCTCTCATACCTTTAAGATAATCATGTAGTACGGTAATGATGAAATGTGTTAAGTTATACCAACTCTGCAGTACTACTTTATGGGGGCCTTTTTTCCCTACTGACACTGCTGTTGAACCTTTTGTTACATATTTCAAGTGACTGAGTTCTGTCATGTCCTGCGACTCTCCACAAGTGCACCTCTGTCTTGCAATATGAGGACATTTACGCAAGCAAGACACAACAGCTTGCCATGAAATGACACCACGGGGTTCATATAGCTTCAGAGAACGCCTGCGAGCGAGCCTGCGTGAGGCCACCTTTACAGCTCCTCCATGTGTTCCTCTGCCTGTCCAACAACCCTTGCCAGCTCATTACAGTGTGATGAAGAGCCGTCCGCCTTGTTGTCGCTCCTTTTCTACCTGCTGGCAGCCGTGCTCAAGACTCAGTCCTCACCTGTGCTGCAGTCGAGAGGATCAATAGCAAAGATTCTCTCGAACAGTCTCCAGAATCACAGTTTCAGCTAAAACGAAGCGTAACCTAGCCAGAGGAGATTCACACACATTAGTTGACAGGCGATGAAATGTCTGTGCTGGTACATTTGCAGGAACTGGAGCATATAGACTTAATAGGGCTTATCTCTTACATGCTACTACATTCTTCCCTGGGATAAGCAAAGACAGGCTGCAACCAAGAAGTCTGGCACCAATCAGCTTGGAGATCAAAATGCATCCTCCCTTCAGATTATCCTCAGCTGGGATCCTGCTGGGGAAAGTGGTCGCTTTGAAATCGAACGAAGGGAGGAATGTCTCATTTTTGACTGATGTGGATCAGATAATTTTATCAGTCAGACGAAAGTGAAATGGGAGGCGTATATCTGCTCCTTGATGCTCGTCCTCCTCCTCTGTTATTCTGATGTTTAGTCAGCCCTGATGCTTTATCTGATGCCACTGCGACATTGAAGAAGGGGTGAAATAGAGGCTTCACGACTCATAAGCCTTGCATTGCTGTATGCTTTGTTACTAGATGTGTTGTAGTTTTGGCTGGTTGCGTCCCCTCCAGGGAATCCCATGCTTCATGTGCATTTCTGTGCCTGGGTGACCTCCCGGACATTTGGTTGCACCACTCTCCCTTTGGAGCATTTACAGGAAGCACAGATCAGAGGCCTTAGCCTGGCAGTGCAGCAGAGAGCTGAGAATTACAGCAGAAGCCAACGTGTACCCTCTGAGGAGAGGCCTGATCTGTTCACATCGCAAAGCCAATGGAGGCTTTGTGGCTCTTCCACGAAACGGTCCCACGTTTGATGCTAGCCTCTGCATTTGCTTTGTCCTTGATCAACCGGCTGGAAAAACATCTGGTCAGCAAGAGAACCTGAGTTTGAGCCCAGGCTGAGAGAAGATGGAGAGGACGGGGGGGGGGGGGTAAAGAGGTCTTGAGGAGGCAGGCTATCCCTTTTTCTAGAGCTAATGGCCAAGAATAGAATCCTTATTGATCTGTGTGTGGTAATGCACTGAGTCAGATATGCCCAAGTGCATACACACACTTTATCACTCTCTCCCTCTTGCTTGCATGCCGAGTCAATTGTTTTTAGCACAATATATCCGCAGTGAAAAGAAGTCATGAGTCTTAAAAAACAGGTTCTGCTGCACAAGCAGTCACCTCATATTAGCTATGCGCTGATTTAACTGTGTAATTGTAAAAAAAGAAAAAAAAACAAGCAGGACCAATGGTGCTACATAGCAAGGCTACGGCATTTCTGTTTAAAGACAGAATAGCAAAAAATAATAATAATAATGAAAAAACATGGAGCCCTTTTGTTTATTGGTCCATTATGTTCTAGTCAAAATGAACAGAACTACCAGAACAGAATCCATATTCCTTGCAAGGTTAACCAGATCAGTGAAATTAAGTAAATGTAACTGGCGTACAAGGAACATTGAAGGCCAGCTATCAACATACATTAGCTGCTTGATGGAACGTCTGACTTCATTACTTAGAAAGCATCAGCTAATGTACAACTGCGCAAAAAAACAAACAAAAAAGCATTGTTAACATTTTGCCTTTTAATAAAAAGAGATGCAATTAGCTCATCCATTGCTTTTTCTATAAGTAATTTGTTTTTTTCTTTTTTTCAGGCCAATGCCAATCAACAGCCATATCATTTTTTCTTCTTTTAAAAGATGGCCTGACTAGCTAATTCACAATTGCAATTTTCTCTCTAAGCACTTTCTTACTGTTTTTGTGAAAACTATTGTACTTCAACTATCCAATTTAACCAAAATCCACATACTAGCTGAAGGCGATTAAAGGAATTACAAGATTATTTCCATTGAAGCATCAGAAATAGTTTCTAGCCCTTTATCAGAAGCAGAACAAAGTGCATCAGTAATTATTTGGTTGGTAATGTGTTTATAGGCCAAAAAATACGGGATACAGTATTTCTTTACTGATGCATTAAATATGCCGTAGAAATATATTGATTTTTTTCAGCATTTGACCTACTGATCACTGGTGAGAGCCCGATTAAAGAAAAACTGGTCAATTGATCGGTGCATCACTGTTTCTAATTCAGCATTTTTATTTGCCACCCACATACTGCATACACACAAAGCAAATTCTGTGTTTGAATGTAGGAATATATTCTGACAATGTTTTCTTTGGGTTTTTTCTGTCATTTATAGTTCTGTGAAAAAGTATTTCCCCCGTAGCGGTCTTCGCTTTTTTCAGTTTTCATTTTGTCAGACACATTCAAATAATCATCATTTGAATGTATTTCTTATTTGCTCAAGCCATCTTTATCTATTTTTAAGGCATATTTGAATAGAAACATTTAACTGCGACAAAGTAAAACTGAAGATATCTGTGAGAGCAAATATTATTTCACAGCATTGCATTTAGGAGAATCTTTGTAGTAATTCCCTTTTTTTGTCATTGAATGCATATTTCAGGTCAGTAGAACTAAATAGTTATTATTTAAAATAAATCTACACAAGCAACAATTCTACAAGCCTTTAATAAATAAATATTGACCAAGTTGTTTTTTTAAATGAAAAACTACAATATAATTACCATTGGCATATTAACTGGCCAAGCTCTTCTTTACTTTGCATTTCTGTTTTTAATGAGACATTTTAAAAATATGAGCTAATTTTAAGAGTGACTCAGAATTTATATAAAAAAACCTGAATATGTAAATCTGAGTTCAAGCTCTTTTTTTGCCTTCATTTTTGGGTTCAAACTTATAATGCTAAAATTTTGGCCCTAGGATAATTGAATTAGGAAGTCTAGATAGTGGAGCTGTCGGCTCTTCAGATGCACTACTTGTGCTTCTCCTTTTTTAACAGCTGGTGTCACTATTGAGCAGATTTACCCCTTTTAAGTGAGGCCAGAAGAAGAGTTCTGTAACATCACAGTATGAGTTTAGCATCTTATATTTAAAGCCTTAAATGTTTATTTGCTATTTGCAAACAGTATGAATTATTTTTTTAGTTCAGAGACATGTGGGAACTAACTCGCTCACTCTTCCTGGAACCTTTTCCTTCAGTATCACAGGTCAGTTGTGCCAAAATATATAAAGTTATTACAGTTTAGAGTGTGAGGTCTCTCACTGAGCACAGGCGTTTGGGAAGTTGGCATCAGCTTCCAGATTCCCAGTGTTAATCTGTAAGGAGCAGAGCAGCACCTGTGGAAATATTCTGCCTTTTGCATATGATACTTTTGACGTAAAAACCCATAAAACTGGCATTTTTATTCAAAATCATCTTAAACCAGCTTCTGCCTATCCTTGGTTCTGTAATCCTGTTGTTTGCAGATTAAAGCTTCTCATTGAATATTTTTTTAAGACCTTTAATAAATTTCATCAGCTTATGAAAAATGGGGAATTATCCGTTATCTGCAGATGGTGATGGAAAAAAGACTGTGCGTTATTTTTCTTTTAGAGGAGCTGCATAATTTTCAAGGTTTTGGTCAGAGACATTAATGTTTTTAGCATTTTAACATGAATATGTAGGCTTTTGGGGTTTGCAGTGCAATGTACTACAGCTGTGTGTAACAATATTGCTGATTCCCCTCCTTATTGGTGGTGGTCAGAGGAAATGGCAGCACCATAACTCAGAGGCTCCCAGGCAGTGGGAGAGATGCAGATCAATAGATCAAATTGTCAGTCTGTGCTCTTTCCGATTATCTCATCGACAGACTCAAGACATCATAGCTCTCACACACCCAAATGAGGGCAACACACATTCTTACTCACACGGATATTATTCCAGAGACAAAACATCAGTTTGTCTTTTGTGGACACATCAGTGGATGAGTTGCACAAACGTTAATGAATTTGCGCGCAAATAATGAAGGCTGCACATGCACAGAGATGTTGGCGGAGACATGTTTGCAGACTTATCTCTTCACACACACAGGCATCAGCAATAACTGCTGCGTCTGATAGTAGCCCTGTGCAGCTTCTTGCTGCAGCAAGGATTGACTGTGACATATCTTTATCATTAATCTTCCTTCTGATTCACTCAGTATCTGTGCTGCCGTTCAAGCTTTTTTCCCCCTGCAGTTACAAGAAAACCTCACTGAGCTGTGAGCTCTCTGACTGGACTACAGAATAGGAACAATTTCTGGTGATAAAGCAGGAAATACTCCCGTCCACATCGGTCAAGATGCTGTCCCTTTAATACGGATGCATACAAGGTCCCTGTGAACAATATTGTATTTGAATTTGTTAGCACAGTCCTAGAAATCTGCACATCAGCATTGTCTATTGTGTTTTGTTTTTTTTTGAGGAATTTTGTAAGAAAGATTCACTTTCTTAACAGTGTTATTTAAACCGTGATGATGGGTTTGCAGTGTAATGTACTAGTTTGTTTTTTTTGCTCGCTCTCTTTTTTATAGTTACAAATTATTCATTTTAGGATCAAGCATGATATAATACAAAGTTTGTGGGACAGCAGTTTATGTTAAATTAGAAAATGAATAGCTTGAGTTAACCGAACGTCTATAATATGTTAGTAATTAGCATAGTAAACATTATTGTACTGTCAGTTTGTCTCAATATGCAAGTGTTGATATACTGTAGAAGATATGACTTCCTTTTAAATTGCTTCTGGCATCTTCTAACTCTTCCTGCAACTAATTTTGAAACAATTGCAAAAAAAAAAAAAAACAAAAAACAACTAACTTTGAGTTTTTGTTCTCAGCACTGCATCCACAAAAAAGAGTGTATTCAATGTGATGTAGTAGATCTTGCGTGTAATGCCTTTCCCTAATAGAAAAACATTCTTTCTCTTTTACACTTTCAACCAAAAGGGCACCAGTGTGAGCCATACAAAATGAAAACTGTTAGATTCACCAGTCAGTTTCTCATGTCATTTTATTGTTTAGCTTTTTGCACTGGATGCTTTTTGCTGAGCCAGTGCATCACAGTTGCATAAAGTGCAGGGGTGCCCTTAAATGAATGCCTCATTAGCAGAGCTCTGCAGAGCTGAATGACTGGCTGATGAGGAATTTCAGCCATTTTGATGTGTTGCATGTAAATGTTGCAGGATTTGATGGTTGAAGACTAGGTTTGATATGCAAGTCTGAAATAAGTGACTAAGAAGTTACTGTTTTACCCAAACTGACCTTAAAGGCAGTGCCGTAGTTTATCAAATGGGTGTGAGTGCAAAGATTGGCTGGTGAAACTGGAGAGGGTGAGGGGATAGGTTTTCAAGTAGAAGAAAAATGCTGTGATGCATGTCCTTGGCTTTCATGTAATTTCAGTGCACCTCTGGTTTGCACCACTAATGGAACACAGGATGTTTGTCTGAATTGAAGGACTGCTAATCAAAGACCCCTCGCGTACTCTGGATTAATCTTTTATGCCCTCTAAAGGTACTCAAGATCTTCTATTCTATTCTTCCTTCTTTTAGCTATCCTGGGGCTACAGCTTTTTGAGTCAGATCACAAACAGAGAGGGGAGAAGGAAGACATGAACAAATGGTCAAGAGGTCAGGAGTCAAACCTTGTACAGCTGCTTCAAGGTCAAATAAGCTTTGTACATGGGACATGGGATGCCTGATCTAATTCTGCGTCTGTCCTCTCTTACTGTTGTTTCTGTCTTATTCTTTTTGCTTTAAACGACTGCAAATGTGACCAAGCTTCAGAAGCTCTGCTGCCATGTCGCTTTGCCTTTGCCTTAATATATTTTTTATATTTTATCAGATTTTTTTTCCCCCTGCTTTTTTCTGCTGATGGCTGACTTGCTGAATTGTTTCTTGGTGTTGGATAGGAAATAACCTTGACGAGTCATATGTTAGACCAGGAACCTACGCAAAGATCGAAGCTGCAAATCCAGCAAAACGATGCCCGTCTTTGTCAAAATTTGCAAGGCCATGCAGGGCTTTTGTTCAATAAAAAAAGTGAAGGGGGACATCAATGGTTGCTGTTAGTGGAATACTAAGTGCTGCCTGTAAATGATTGTGTTTTGTAAAACTTCATTTCAAGATTTCTTGATTCATGTCGCAACAGAAAAAACTATTTGTTCAGTTTGCATCATTCTGGAGAGAGAGAAAATAGAAATGAGGCTGTCAGTGGGCATGTGTATTTTGTATATGGAAATCATCAACACATGAGAGGTCACCAATCTGTGCACTAATTGCTCCTGGAGACATGCTTGAGTTCCACAATGAAAATGCCCAATTTTTATGGCTGGTTTGACCTTTATTCGTTCTCAGTGAGAGAAAATGTATGGTTTTCATATAGTTGAGAATGCAGTATAAGACTTAAGTGTGAACCAAAAACAAATTGGGAACGTCTTAAAAACATTAGACCCTGTCAGAGAGGAACAGTTATAAAGGTATTTTAAAGCATCACTGTTTAACCCTAGTGTTTGTAGGCAACCGTTATTTTTATTAGAACCTTTATTTATCATGGTAGAATGTCTTCGTGAGATTAAAATATTAATAATAAAAAAAAAAACTTGTCTGATTTGAAGATAGAGTTCAGTTCTTATATTGTAGTTTGCAGATTGTAAGATGGGTCTGGATAACTGCTGACTGTCTTTTATGATGAGCATTGAGCAGTGAAGTGAGTGTATCCATGCTTTTTCTTGTTTAATTTGCTTTTTCATTTCCCATCCTTACAAGCTGTAATTAACTGGCTTAAAAAAAAAAAAAAACTGCAAAAAATCTAACGAAACGGCATTCCCAAATTAAACTGCAAGACCAAGTTATAAAGAATGATGAATGTTTATATGTCACTAAACTAAACACAGGCCTGAGATGGCTTTTCCCCCCATTTGCATTAATTTTATAACAGATGACTCAGCGTGTTTAAAGGTAACCCGGCATCGTGGGGCATGGTGGCTCTGATGTACTGTTGATATGCAGATTTAAAGCTAAAAACAATTGAGGATGCTGTGCTTCATTCCTTAGCGTGTTGACAGCTGCCAGTAACTTTGCTTGTATTTGAAATGTCAAATGTATTTGATGGCTGATAAGATCATCGTGACATTGACTACATCTGCCTCCAATATTTTGGATAGACTGATGTGAGGGAAATGTCCATCTGGTATTTCATGTACAATACTTCATGCCAGTACGGGTATAAAGCTAATTTATTGACTTTATTTAAGGAGAAGCATATTTTGTGATCATGACAAACTTTATTGGAAGGTGATGTCAACAAACCCCAAAATGTGGTAGTATGGAATGTTTGGGACTGTTGCTTCATGTGACATTATGTTGTATTTATACTTCAAATATATAAACTCAGTTATTGTGTAGGGGTTGTTAAAGATGCACAGTCTTTGTGAGCGTTACCTTTTTTTTTTTTTTTTTTTTTTTAATTAATTTTTGTTTTCTATTATCTGTGTGGTCTTATTCATTTACTGTGTTGCCACATCCTGGATCATTCTTGATTTCAGACCTGCACAGTCATTAAGTAACTTGGTATTTCACCAAGCCAGTACATCAGTGTTTTGTGATTTATGATGGAGTTGACTTGGCTTCTTTTGCAGCAATGTTTACGTCCTCTGTAAGCATCATGTTCTTCCTTATTGATTTGTGCTCATATTAGTGCAAGTCAATATGTTTCTGTTATGTGGAGACGCTCTGTGACCAAAGGGTTTGACCGCTGCTCACTCTCTATCCCACAGAGATCCTGTAGCATCAAAAGTGAAATTTTCAAAGTAAGTACTGTATCCTACACACTATTGGATTTGTTTAAAGCAATCGATTCAGGGCTTCTCATGCAGGACTTTGCCTCGTAGTAACACTATGCCTTCTATTGATTTCATTTGTTGGTCTGACGTTCCTATTATGTTGACACTTTGGTAAACTCCCCAAGGATCAAACCATGCTGCTTCAGAAAAAAATCAACACAGCAGTTTCCTGACAATCAAAACAAATATTCTGAATATTCCATAAGAACATGCACCTATGGAATACTGTCCATAAGTGCATGTTCACAGACAGCTTTGAAGCACAAGTTGTCTGTGACATGACCGGAGCAGAGAAGGACATGAACTGATGGCTTGTCCAGTTGTATGAATATAGACTCTGCATACATTCTGTAAATCCATTCACAGTGATGTTTGTACAAACATCACTGTCATTTACCGCTCTGAATGTGACATCGACGTAGACTGACCTGCATGAAATCTACTATGCGTATTTGAGGTTGCATGAGAACGTAACACCTTCAATTACCTTAAGTAAACGCAAAGTGTGCGAGGGAATTGTGATTGCCTGACATTATCATCCACAGGTCATGTTGTAGGGATTTTTATGTTCTCTGCTGCCTAAGAAAGTTGTTAATATGCGAGCCAAGAGCTTATTTGATCTAAGATTTTTGTTTCAAGGTGACCTGACTGAATAAAAAGTGTCTAGAAACTCACACAAATTGCCTTTTATGATCTAGAGATCACCCTAAAATAGCATTTTGCTTGGCTGTAACTTTAGTTTTAGTGGTTGAGACTTTGTGGTTTTGTATTGCTGTTGGGGTGTGGAAGTGTGGTGGGGTTGAGTCAAACTCCTGCTGTCAGGTTGCCACAGTCCCTGTGGTGCTTGTAAAGGGGACTGGCTTACAGAATGCTGTGAAGCACAAAGATTTTGTCATCTCGCTTTTCTGCCTGCCTTTCATGTGACCTTCGGGGCTCTGCTTGGCCGGAACATACTGAAATAATTTCAAGTGTTTCTTCTGCTTTTCCTCCTCTGCCGTGCTGTTTAGTTTCTTAAAATCTGCTTTCTGCAATTTGCAATCCCATGGATGTAATTATTTTGCTGTTTATGGATGGTAAAATTTCTCTTAACAAGGTTTACAGGCTTGTTTCCTCTCCATGCACTCCCTTGCTTTGCTCCCGACCCCGTGTTTCATTATTTTTGTGTAGCTGCTGTAGATAATCTGCTGCTCTGGATCGGGGGGGTAAGGTGGGAAGTGTGGGGAGAGTCTCTGTTCTCTTCCCATTAATGTTTCATATGTTTTCTTTCGATTTGCTCCGTAACATTATCCTCTCTCAGCTGCCTCGCCCAGACATCCAGAGGGTGGCATTTTTAATGTTCTTCTCAGGCTCTTTGTTCCTGACCTCAGCGGCCTCAATGAAAACAATATAATTAAGAACCAATTCATTGTCTTTAACCCATTATGAAATACATAAGAGGAGTTAATATGACCTTTTGTTTTGTTACTACTGTAAACATTAAACAATGCAGTGGAATCTGCCAGTTAGCATAAATAACGTCGTTTGTAGAAGTTACTGTTGAAAAATGCCCAATGCTTTTATGACGCAGAGCCAAATGGATCCTTTAAAACCGAATATACTTTGAAAAGTAGCTCTTCCTATATGTAATCAATAACATCGCATTTAAACAGTCGTAAAAAAATAAATTTGTTTTTGTATTTGAAACAGTATACATGAATTTTCAACTGAAACAGTCACTGAATAAGAGCAGAAAAAGTAAACTGAAAATGTAAATATGTTTTCCTTAGCAAAAACTTAAAAAATCTCAATTTATGAATATTTTCTTTTTACATTGATTTATGTAAATTGCATCTTCTTTGCCTTACTACATAACTTTTGTTCAACTTATTGATTATTTAATAGAATCCAGAGATAAATACACACCAATCAAAACAATAGGCCCCCCTATCTTAGATCAGGATTTTTAATCTGGTGCTGGTTTTAATCTTGTTTTAATATCAAAATGCCTCGATATAGATTTCTTTTTACATATAAGTCTGAAACCTCTTTGCCAAAACAAAAAACATCGCAAAACAGCTCTTTAATGTACTTTGTATTTCTGGCCAACTTCAACAATGTTTCATGATTTGAAGAGCTTGCAGGTCAAACCAATGTAACTTGAAGATTTGTGCTCAACCATCCCAAAAGGCTAAGAATCTGCTGGAAATCTAAGGAAGGGAACACTTTGAGTCTCCCTCTCTTATGTCATGCAAGATTGACTATGTGGAAAAACATTAAATTAATTAAAATATATATTTAAGTCCCAGAATAAAGGAAACGGCTGGAGACATTTGGGATGCCCTAATCAAGATGTTTGGTCCACTAAATTGACTTGGAGTCATAGTATTCAGTTTTTGCTGATGTTAGTGGGATACATTAATTTTGCTTACTTACATACACAAGTACAATAAAGACCAGCAAATGTTTGATCAATGAGAAAACTACCCTGTGTGCCATGAGGCCAAGCAGTGACATTGGGCAAACCTCTGAACTCCAGCCTATCTGGAGTAAAGCATGTAGTAGTCACATCAGTAACATGCCCTGCAGGTGATATTGAACTTTTTTCCCCCAGTTCAGATAGGGATGTGTCAACAGAGTTGGGGGTGATTCTAATCGCACAAAAATGCCATTATGTGCACCTGGAGCCAGTGGTTTGGATGAAACTGGGACATCCTTAATAAGAGAAGCAATTTTCAGGTCAAGGTGAGATACAGAAAAGCAAGAAAACTGTGAGAGACGAGCTGCAACTTGACATGCAGGGTGTTACAGCCACAAAAGTCCTGCTTTCGTGGCTGTGGCAGAACATCTTTGAAAGAGTTGCCTCGACTAGCTACAACATTCATTTTCTGTACAGTTTTAGGTTTGTATTTTTGCCATTATCTAAAAGACAATTTGACTGCAGTTTGGTAGAAAGGAAGGTGTTGGTGAATGCATTTTCCGCTGACTGGGGATATTAAAGATACCTTGACCTTGAAGGATTGTGACATTTCAGAAAAATTAAAACGGTTTATATCACACAATTTAAAATTTCTCCATGTTTTCACTAAACACAAGTTATCAAACAAATAAAAGCTGTAGAAACAATTTTTACTCTATTCAGTCGAAGGGGAAGGAAATGAGATGAGCGCTAAACAGAAAATGTCTAAGGTGTATAAACAATAAAGATTTTTCTAAAAAAAGATGCTTAATTAACCCCAGCAAGGTGTTTATAGCCATAAAAGCATATTTTTTGTTTTCTGTACTACTTTTGGAGCTTACATCTAACGTTGTCTTTGGTGATGTCAGTATCTTTTTTCCTAGAAAGCAACAGGGACAAATTACTTTTCAAAATATTTAGTCTTGTTTCACCGACAGTTAATGATGGACTTGTGAGGCTGCAGTATTTTTTGCCTATTGCCAACAGCAGCACATTAAGGAAATGCTTGAAATTTTGCTTAGCTGAAAAGACAGGCTCTTAATATCATCTCAGTGGCTTAAGCCTTGCTGCTCCAGCCTAAATAGATGGCATTTTCTAATGGACTTATCTGGAGTAAAGCCCGTGTCCGAAACCTCAGTCAGCTGGAGCTGCGATGGCCTGGATTTTGGTGCTTTTGTCTATTAATAAAGGGTATGCAAATGAAAGTGCTTGCAAGAATCAATCCCCCTGTTGCTCCAATTTATATATTATACTATGCCGCCTTGCTGAGCGCCTGCAGAGAAGATGCACACATGTCGCATGGTATGATGACTCAAGCTTTCATGCCCCAATGCCAACCCTGCCCCCCTGCAGCTCTTAGCTTGTTTGCGATATATAGGCCCATATTTGAGTGCATATGAGTCTGTGCCTGCAACAAAGCTGGTTGTGGGGCTGCTTCTTTCACTAAAGGAAGTACAAAATGGATTGTGCTATCAAAATAATAAAACATGGTAGGTTTCATACAAGAAAGTCAGTGCAAATATATTTTATATGAAATAACGTCAGTTTCTCTGAGGACTTTTTGAAAGTGTTTTCTTTTTTTCTCCACCACACTAGAAATTGCCAGAGTCAACAGCATTACAAGAGTACTGAAACACCTGAAAGCTGGATTTGACCTTGGTGTGTCATTCACTGCTACACAAGCAGGAGAGTCCCTCTGCAGACAGAAGAGACGAGAAGGAAAGAGGACTAGTTTAATGATGAAATTACTGCAGACTGACCACATTCAGAGAGGAAGGGAAATTAGACAAAAACTGATCTGTCTGGAGTCCAAAAGAGCTGTCACAATGTTTCTTATTCTTGCATATCTAATATGTGTCTAAAAATGAAGAAGGGAACCAGATTTTGTGGAACACCAAGTTTCGTCCCATCTGTGAATTTTTGTCACCTCTGATTTGCCCCTGTTATGTATCATGAATGTATGATTAGGGATCAGTACAAACTAGGTTCCTTTTACTTTAATGTCAGCCTCTTGTTTTTTTTTTTTTTCCCCCATCCTTAATATCCTGAATTTGAAAGTTTATGGCCCTTTGTACAAGCTGAGTGTCACCAAAAGATCTAATAGTTGAAGGACCTGCACACAGTTGAAGCAGCTCCAAAGGATCCAGCATTTATTATGTAATTTTACTTTTGAGTCACTTTCGCACATTTCTTTGCAGCACTTTCTGAGATGGTACATAACTTTGCACAAACGTAGACACAAACTTTCCCTTTTCCCCAATGACAGCTTACCTGACGGCTTGGAATCAAAACACCAAGCTGGTGTTTGACATTTGAAACTCCTGTAATTCGGCAGGTTTGCTCCATTGGATACAAGACAACTAAAACTAGAACCGTTTGGAATGATGAAGGGGCAAAATTACCACAGTAGTTTGTGATTTTTTTCTAACTAGATAGCGGCTGATGAGTTGCCCCTGTCTTATTGGTTTTTCACTAGTAATGCCAATACAAATAATGACATATTGTAACATATCTTTCGGGCCTGTTTTTAAAAAAACCCTGTGCCTTTAATGAAAAATCCCCATTACTGAGAATAAAATCAAGTACTGAATATTTGTATTTGCTTTGCATTGGTGTTGGAGTTTTAAATTTTTGTATGATGAAAACCCTAATGTGTGGTAATTATGGGTATTCTGAGTTGTGATGCGCATGTGAAAAAAGTTTATTTTTATTTCCAAAACATTAATAGTATCTTGTGTAAGCTGATGTTAAAATTATGTATGTTACAGTGTCAAATGTAAAAGCAAGGTGATGCTGGCACATTATACCGTTGAAGCTGCACTTCCACTGAAACACAGAGCAGTAATGCAACACTGCAATGTTCACATTAGTTATTATTGGTTTGCAGATATTGCTCTTAGTGTCTTGACTCTGAGCTCTGTAGTTAGTCTTTTGCAGAGATTGAAAAGGAAACGACTGGCTTCTGATCAAAGTATAATCAGGCACTCTGGCTGTTTGTGTGCTGCCAGATCAAGAGATAGACCCCATAATTTCCAGAAATAATCATCTTTACTCTAAATCAAAACAAGTGCAGTATTTGAGGGAGGGGACAAACTTGTAGCTTGTGCATCACTGTTTCAATTTCAGAGATGAAGCTGCTAATTTGTTTGATACACCAAAAGCCCTGCCATCCCCCAAACGCCAGTGGGAGTGAATGATGAGCAGTCAGTGGAGGAAGTCTCAGCCAGCGCTGCCACTAGGCTTCTATTAAGCCTCGATTGGGGTCTATTGGCCGGATTTCTCTTCCTGTCTGGTGCTTGGCAGCACTTTACCCTCACATTAGAAGCAGTGTTGATATCACAATGAGGAAAGATATTGAGAACATTAACTTGTTGAATTCACTGCTGCTGATTTAACTTCATAAATACATCTAAAGCCATAGTCCATGCCTTATTTATCGGGTTGTAAGATTGTTCGAATTGTCATTGTTTTTACTCCGTATGGATCTTCTACTCATTTTAATTTTCTATTTTTTTAATTTCTTTCTTTGTTTTGGTGGTTCGCTGCATACTGACCCACAGCCGGCCTGCTCCTTGTTTTAGAAGCTGTTGCTGCAGTGCCTTGCATTTTTAATGTCTTAGGCCGTTGTAGCAGTGTGTGTACATTGGTTGTATCTTTCTTCTTTAGGAGAGCTCTTGGTAGTGTATTCAGTGCAAATAGAACATTTTAAAACTCTTTGAATAGTAAAAATAAACAAAAACAAAGGAGAGCCAAATTAATTTGGATCTTAAAAGTACTTTTGGAGGGGTGTTCACATGAGTGACTTTAATGCAGGTAGTTCTGTGCTGTCTGATTGTTTTGTAGAAGAGCGTACCAGAGAAATGAGGCTTTGCTGTTGAAGCATCTCTCCCCCAGGTTCTGAAATTGGACCTGAGTGGCAGACGTGTGAGGTTGGAGTTTTATGACGTGGGGGGGGAATGGTAGTGTAGCACTGAAATTCTGTAAAGTAGAACGGGTCCTGGCCATGGAGGGCTATGAAGGTGAGCATAAGGTATTCAACTTAAATTTTAACGTATGGAGTTCATCAAGGAGTTTGGAGGGAGAACTATACATTGGAGTAATTGAGCCAAGTGACAAGAAATGAGTAGATGAAGGTTTTAGCAGGAGCACAGAGTTAATAGTAGAGGTAAGCAGTGAAGGAGACAGTTCTGGAGAGGATGATGATGTGTCTGTGTGTAGGGGGGGAAGAGGGGCCTATAATGGAATGGCCCAGAGTAAGACCAAAGGTTAGTAATCAGGTTAGTAAAAGCCTTAGGTCCAGTTATGCTTTTGACAGCATAACTTGACCTTTTTGATTGGGTTCAGCTCTGCTTTGGGGAAGTGTATTGCAGGAAAAACTGAGAAATCATGTCTGAGTTCTCGGTGAGTGAGGAAAAAGTGTAGCACCCTTCCTTTATCAAGCAAATTATCAGTGTGCAGCAAGAGGTGGGGAAGGCGGAACAATGGTGCTCTCACTTTTGGTTAGTCTTTAACTTTATGTGGCATCTCTAAAAAGGCTTTAAGGCACAAGTTTTTAAATCTAGGTATGCCTTGACGTCAACTGGCCCATACCTAATGTAGAAAAACTAATCCTTTAGGAGTGTGTATTGGAGGAGTTATACATTTCTTCCTTCACTTTATGGAAGCAAAATTGGATAATTCTGTAACAGTTTATGCCTGGAAAGTGGAAAAAGAGATGGGTAACTGCTCTAAATAAGGCTTGATGCTCACTGAAACCTCATCAAATGCACCTGTTGTTCCAGTTTCAGAGGGTAGGAAAAGTTTGGTTCTAACATACAGATATTATTGGCCATACATACACAAAGCTCAAAATTGTGGTGCAGCATTGCTCTTTGTGTGCGCAGGTGTGTTCTGAATACCAGTATGAGCGTGAGCTAGCTGCACAGCAGGAGTCCTGGAGGAGTGATGGAACAAGAAGGAGGAGGAAGTAGGAAAAAAAGAGGGATCAGACAGAGAGGTGATACAGATAAAAATGACAGTGATGGTACTAGCGAGAGAAGCGGAAAGACGACAGAGGGGATTAGCACCAGAGCGAGAAAGATCTGCTTTCTCTTTTTTGTCCCCTGAACTCTCCTCTTTCTCCTTTTTCTGTCTCCCACATGCTAAGCACACTTTTGCTAAACACACAGTGATGAAACTGACTGTGCCCTGCCCTCTGTGCCCTCCACACCACATGGCATGTCTGCAAATACCCACATTTACAAGCACAGACAATCCTCTTGACTTATGTAACGGCCTTTGTGGTAATCTGTACTCCCTTTAACCCACCCAGAAGCCTATATATGGTGAGTTACCTATGGTGATTATATTAAGGGCTGTCTCTTCTCCATTGTGTCTCACCTGTCTGTTTTAATCTCTTATTATGGAACAACACAACACATAAGTATTGAATCCTGTGTACGGACTTTTATTACAGGACAATGGAAGTCTTAGAACTGATGTGTAATTGAGTATGTGACATAATTTGTGAATGTACACAACTAATCCTGCCATATGTGCCGAGGCTTTCTTTTTAATCTACTGATTTACTTAATTCAAAGAGTAATTTCAGTGAAATTACCAAAGCAGTCCTCACTCACTGTTTTTTGTCTTTGTAAAATTATTCTTTTATACTATTTTTTATGAATCCTTACACTTATAAGTCCAGATTGTCCTTTGAAAACAATGTGACCTCAATATAATATATTTTATGTAGACTTTTGCAAGATTAAGATAAAGTCACTTTATTGTTCATCACCTTTTGAGAAATGTCTCTGTCATCTGGCAGAATTCATCCATATAACAAATAAAACACACATAACCAATAAAAATAAAGCAACAACTTCATAAACCTCAGATTAATTAGCATCAAAACCATCATGTTAAAACATTTGCATGAGAATACAATATTACTCTACAATTATACAGGTCCAACCTAATGTTCAAAGGTTCACTTGATGCACACACCTAAGGACAATTTAGAGTGACCAATGAACGGTACTATTATGTTAATGGAGATAATCCACACATGCACAGTGAGAACTTGTGAACTCCATGCAGAAAGATCCCAAGATCTCCCGTCTCCTAGAGTCATAGTAAATATTTTCTAACCCATTGCTGTAATTAGCAACTCCTGCAACTTAACGTAAGATGCAGGACACAGGCCATAAATAAGGAAACTTGAAAGTGATTAATAAAACATGTTTTTATGCTGCTGTGACTTAAAGCAAGTAAGACAGATGAGACCCCACTAGTGCTCCATTTCCCTACAGTTGGTCTGGAATTAATTACTATTTGCTACCTTATTAATTACCTGGTATCCTTATATCTCATCGTTTCAGGTCTTTTTAGTTTTACTTAAGTTATCTCCTAGCATCAGGTGATTTTAATAATGTAAGTCATATATCTTCTCTTTAACAATTGTTATCAAAATGTTAGTGAATACATATAAAAATGCATTAAATGTGTTTACTATCCTGCCTGTTTTTTGAAGTGAAACCTGTTGAAGCATAAATTACTGCACAGCACGTAACGTCTGTGAGACAGATGGTCACCAACATGGGAACTTTAAACTTTTGTCCTCCAGTCGAAGGACACTTTCACTGCTCTTTGTGTGTGTTTTTCATTGTGTGAGTCTGTGCAAACGCAGATGTGGATTCTCACTAATGGTTACCACTTAAGTGCTGGAAATATTTGGCCATTGATTCTTATCGAAGAGCAAAGGACAGAGCTCAGGTTCATATTTTATATGCTGTGCGGGTCTTGGCAAGATGCCTTTTTCTTCTGGCAAAGGAACGGCGCCACAGTGTATGGCTGGTGTCTAATTAGTCCTGAAGCAGACACAACAAAATTCATGCCCACAGGGAGTGATGTATGAAAAATTCAATCCGTCATCATGCATAAATATATACATTATAATGCTGAAGGTTTAAACTGCCATTTTTGTGAGATGAAGAAATTAAAACCATGATAAATGATATTCAATTTTTGCTACCTTTTTAATGTGACGCATTTTGTACAATTTAACTGAAAAAAAAAAACAGACATGTTAGGGAGGAAATTATAAATAACTTAAGTAAAAATGTTGCAACATCCTAGTTTCACAACTCTGCTCAACAGCTCGTCTTTGTGATATCTGGAGACTCTCATCTCCAAAAATTTTGCAAATATACATGAGTGAATTTTTCTAGTCTACAGACCTCTTCAGATTAGCCTGCATATTTTCAGATTTAGTTTAGTTCCAAAAATTGTATTTGCTTCTAGAGAAACCGTTATCTGGTGACTTGGTGCTTTGTTGTCCTTGACAATGACCTCTGTTGAATCTAAGAAAACTTGGTGATACTAAATGTCAGTTTTTTCCCCAAACATATCTTTTGATATTGTGTCCAAGTATACCATGTTTTCCCCACATTGTTTTAGATTATTCTAGTCAAGTCTAGATATTTTGCTTGCAACATGGAAGCCTTTTCTTCCAATCTTTTTAGCCCAGATATATGAAGGATGCAAGACGTTGCTAAGATTGCAAATATGGGAAAGGTCAAGAAATCTTTGTTTTAGAATAATAAATTGAATTTAATTGATCTGAGGTGTGAATTCTCGGATAATGAATGACTAAATAGAGTCAGAAAGGGATATAGAAAATACTAGTTTAAGGGGAAACATGTTCATGCAACTAATTTACTATACCTTTTAATTTTTTAACCCCTCTTCAGACGGATTTTTGTTTTTCAGGATACGTCCAGGATATATGTGGCATTAAAGGTGGAAAAAGTTCTTAAATATTTCTCACAAAACTCGTTTTAGCAGAGGGGTGTACACATTTTGTAGGTAAGTGTACCGATATCTACAGTTGGAACCATAATTCGAAGTTTAAAATAGCTAGAACTGTGACAAACACGGCTGGATGAGGACCCATGTTTATTTTGGGATGGGAGGACAGGATAGGAAAAGAAAAAAACCCTAAAGCTGCTTCTTAAACTGCAGCATTTCTAAGATTATCCTGGATGGATATACTGTAAGGATTTTATACATCGCTACATGGACTCCCAAGCAGTGAAGGGTACAGAGATTATTGCATGCTACAAAGTCTTCAATTAGTGAGGTCTTGCGTCTGTTGGTGATGTTTGCACATAAAAGCGTTTGCTGAAGTGATTAAAGAGGTTATTGCTTGTTTACATCCACTTGTGTCTTGACAAAATTTACAGAAAGAATTAAAAAAAAATAATAAAAACTCCACACCCCTTGCAGCTCTGATCACCACAAGGCTGAATGGAGACTGAATAATAAAACACACTGACCGAGGTGCTACTGCATGGTTGGCAATATGCTGATTTTTGCTTTACTGGCAGCTTGCAGGCACCTTGAAAGCAAGGCCTGGCTCTGCATCGGTTGGCACATCGAAGCACATTAGAGGCCAGCAGAGGCTGATCTCCCATGGACTTACCTTTGAAAAGATTTGTTTGATATCAATGCCAGAGGGTGAGTATGTGTTTGTGTGAATGCTTGAGTCCAAAGAGATGAGAGGACACATAGGAAAAGCAGTGCACTTTGATTGCGTTGGTACAATTTTTTTAGGGAAATATCTGCATTTGTTTGCGAGATATTTTTAGCATTGCACGCAGTTTCCAAGTTTCTTCAGTCACTGCACTGGTTAGTACAGTGTACAAGAAAAGCAGAGTACAGCATGGTCTTTTTAGATTGAAGGATTTCCTCCTGGCTGGAACACATTTTAAAACAGTCATGATTTTGTAAAATAAATGTGTATGATGTTAATTTGAGATGAGGTTTCAGTTGCAGAGGTGGAACACATTTCTCTTTCTGCCACTTGAAAAGTGTAACACAAGTAGCTATCTAAATGCATGTGGTTGCTCCCGATTCTCACATTCATTATTCATAGAAAGGAAGAAAACTTGTCAAAGACTTCTTTCTCCCACTTTTCTGCTGGTATAAAGCCAAGCTGTGTTTTCCTTAAATTATTCCTCTCATACTCTTTTTAAAGTGTCCACTTGGGTTTTGTCTTTGAAAGTGGTACACCTGTTTTTGTTCCGTTTTCTTCCGCTGAGACTTGTGATCACTTTCATTTTTTGTAAATGAGAGAGAGATAGATGCTTGGAGACAAGAATGTGGGAATTTGTATAATAAATCCACAGTAAATGATTCCATTCTCCTGGCTGTGGACTTCAGCTGACAAAATGAATGACAGGAAAGGGCACATAGATCCACTTTGCTGCCTGCATTACATTTAGGCCAGTATAATGTAAGTGTGGGTCATACAAGAGGCACCTAAAAAATGTTCTTGAACTAAATTTTTTTTATATATTTTTAACCTTCTCATAGGTTGGACATTGCTATCATTTCTTGAGCGTTGAAATCTGCAGGGACAATGTTCAATAGGTATAAAGTTACACCTACAGAAGTGTGTTGAGAAAATACAATATTCTGAGTTATGAGTGTTTCTGTACTAGCCCCTTGGAGATGTGAGGATTGTGCATTTGTTTTTTTTTGTTTTTTTCATACATAATGAGGGATTATTTCAATTATAAGTAGATAGAGATTCAGACAGAGTGAGCATACAACCAATTTCCCCAGAGATTTTTGAAAATACAGGCTGTATTTATTATGTAAGTATTGTTATTTCATAGAATATACATTTGTGAATCTAACCTGGCTACCCATGGTGTTAATCCCTGATTATTAACTCCAAAAAAAATTTTTTTTTAGAAATGCATCTCAAGTCTAGAAACTGATTGATACTAAGTGAGAAATGGCAAACCATATTGTTGACTTATCAGCTACATAACCAACCAACTTAATCCCACTCACCAAATATCAATAAAGACCCTTCATAAACTTGGACTCTTCCATGTTCTTGTGACTTCATAAACATGATAAACAAGACTTTCTTTATTGCTGGTAAGCTTCTTGTTAGTATAGATGTTGAATATGAAAAATGAAAAACTCAAGTAGTTTGTACAAAACAAAATGCTGGTCTGCAAATCCAGAACTCAGTAGTTGAATATTTGGTTCCAGATGTAACACATGAAACCAGTAGTTTCTACTCCATGATGGATCAATGTGCCTTGAGTTTTTAGCACAGCACAGGCGTGCTGCTCCCATCTTCGCTCTCCAGTTGAAGCATTACTTTAACACACAGCGACATCACACCTGTAAAACTCACCGGGGATTAAAGACCAGATTAATTTTACGGTAAAATGAAAAATTACCTACGGCAATTTTATTGCAGACTGCAAACTGAACTGAAAATATCAGCTTTTTCCACATATAGTGAGGCTAGGTAATAATCTCCCTCGTTATACAGTGTGCAGTCTCAATGGGCCGTATTACCCTCTTAGCACATCCACGCAGGCCTGCGGGAATAGCCGAATAAGATGGCTAAAACCTGTTGATTTCAGCAGGGTCTTGGTGAATTTGTCGCACTGCTCTTGCATTTGCTCAAATTTCTATCTTCTATCTTCACATATTGCTGTCTGTCAGTTACGATGCAAAATGAATCTCCTGCTTAGTTTATTTTATGTCACTGTGGAAATATACATGTGCTGCACTGTATTATACTTTCCATGACAATGAGAGATTCAGCCTGTTAAATAGGGTCTCGGGACAGTGGATCTCCATCCCTAACATAAGCCCTTTTCAGATTATCCTGTCATTTCATGCCCTTTTCTAAGGCTGACTTGCTCTTTATTATCAATTGCATGAAAACATGATTAACATTAAAAGGCTGTTCTGAATATTAAGTTGCATGTCTACCAGGACGTCTTTCCAAATTCTATACACTCTCATTTGAAATGTTACTTCTAGCCAGGATTTGGAGGGGAAAAAAATGTTTTTTTTTTAGATAATATGAGCGCTTTAAAGTTTATAGGGACAGCAGCCAGACAGCAGCTTTGTCCTTGTGCTTGTCCTTAGTCCAGCACTCATGTAGAATACCTAATCATCCCGTACCAAGCTGATAAGTATCATGTAAAACAATGGGCAACACAAACAAACTATTGTAGATAATGTAATCCACAAAGTTGCATGCGTTGCACTTTCCTTTTGATTTCTTTCAGAATACTTTCATCTCCATTTTTAATTGAATACACCATTTAAAAGGGCATCAGACTCCAGTTTTCTTTTTTTTTTAATTACCTTAAAACTTGAAACAATGTATTGATTCCATATTTTGAAGTGATGGGGATTAAACTTTTGATTAAAAGATTATGGCAACTAGGCTGGATGTTAATCACATCCCACACCACTTTCTTAAATTATCCTAAATGTTCCTATGCTCATTATTCCTGTCAAGCAGTGATATAATAACGATCAGAAGTTCTGACTCTCACTGATGGAAAACCGTACGTGCTTTTCACATAGGGGCAACAACTGTCTATACTGAATTCCTTCTCAGAGCAGGACTGACAAAAAAAATAGCCAGTGGAGACATGGTCTTTCACCCATAGGCTTAGACGTTTTTCTTTCAGGTGGCGTCCCCAGGGCTGGGACTGCTCTCCCTCAGTCTCATTCACTTTCTGCTTGTGAAAAAGCCATCTCCACCTTGAGGCCTGAGCCCTTTTTCCCTGAGCATCAGCCACTCTACCTTGATTTAACTCTAGTCAAGTGAGAATTAAAAGCCTTTAATATCGGTTAATTTGAGTTGGGTCTTTAGTACTTAAATTAGATTTCATAACCAAAGAACACACACATTTTTTTTCTAAACTAGCCCTGCAGTTGCCGAGAATCTTTTGCTCTTTTTTTGAAAACCTGATGCTGTCATTCTTCCATTGGTCCAAAGATTTAAATACCAAAAAGAAACCAAAAGCAAAAATTTTTTTGACAGTCAACATTTAGTTGATTGTCAACTGTATTTCCTCCTTTATATATATTTTTTGTTCACAACTTGCTGGACTGTAAATGCCATGTTGTTTTTTCTCAGATTTTATTTTATTTTTTTCACAATTACTTTTCGTACTGGAACATGCTGTTTCAATCGAAAACATTTTAGACAACTGTAGATGTGATGTAGTTTAATTATCAGGCAGTAATCTCCCACATGTCACGTTGAGCTTTATTCCTTTTTGTAACGTAAAACATTTTGCGTTACAAAACGTAACGTAAAATGTTACGTTTTACGTTACATTTACAGATCTATGTAAATAGATAAATGTACAGACCAACAGACAGGTCTGTAGAATTACAGACCAACTGATTTCCATTGCTTAAAAAATGTATGTCTTATATTTGGCGCAAAGAATAGAAGTTACCTATCTCATGCACAGCTATTGTTAGTTATGTGCGTGTCTCTTTTGCTTTATATAGTGTCTCCTCATCTTAAAATTCTTTCACTTGCTTTTCTTCCCTGACAGCCCCTCCCACCCTCTGCTCATGTCTCTTTCTATTTTCACCTCATGCTGCCTCTTTTCAAAATTTCTTCTACTCTTTCTTATGCTTTGCATGCATTCACTGCAAGGGTCGGCCGCAAGCTGTTCAGCTGACTCAACATTTATTTTGCTCAGAGTTTGTACCCCCTCATCCCCTCCAGCTTCCTTTTCCACCCCTCCCCCCCTTGCACTTCTCCATCTCCTCATGCTCTTTCCAGCCTTTAATTCCCATTAAAGGCTCCATTTTCTTTTTTTTTTTTAGGATATTTCATCGTCACACCTCATGTACAGAAGCACAGTGCTGAGTTACTCTGGTAGAATAAGATGATGTACTGGGTCATCAACACCCTTCTATGAGTGGAAATGGCTTTGCTCCAATAACCAACTATTCATATTATCTCTACAATATGGGAAGGTCTTCTTCTTTTTTTTTGTCTGTCTGCGCTAGCACTCCTTTGTTTGCTGGCTTACTCTCCAACCTTTTTTTTTTTTTAACAGATTAAGATCACGCTTTAAGTGTTACTTTTCAACATATTAAACATACAATTGATCTAGACCTAAAAAGATTCTTGTCTGAAATCCCTCACTTGACTGGTGGGTGGATCTTGTTCCTTTTAAACCCCTTCCAGCCAATCAGCTTCAAGGAGAAAGTACAAGAATTTGTCAGGCGCTCATTCACGAAAGTGACACAGGAACACGTCACATGTATATCAGAAGTTTTACATAATAGGAGTTTGCCTCAGCATTAATTAGTCAGATGAGACAGTAAATTAGGCTCTTTTTTATCTGTAGTGTTCTGTAGTAGCTGTGGTAGTACAGTGTGCCTTGAATTAGGAATAAATCCCCCAAATCATTACACATCCTCCTCCATGCTTTACTGTAGGAATGAAACACGTCGAAATTATTTGCTTAACATTTCTGCATCTCAAAGACATGGAAATTGAATCCAAAATCCAAATTTTGGACTCTTTGAAACAAACAGATTTTCTGTGATTGAATGTCAAAGTATTTTTCTCCTGGTTGTCAGATCTGCATCCTTTGATACAATTTGGCCATGAAGGCCTGGTTCACAGTCCTCTCTGATGTTGAGATGTGCTTTCTCGAGATGCGAGTTCTCAATTGAGATGCTGTTTGTTTGCCGTTTGAGGCGACTAAGTTCGTGCATCAGAGGTAATGTTTGATTTTTTTATTTTTTTATTATTATTCTTTATTTTGTGCTGGGTTTATTCACCATGAGTCAGTGTCATCATTGCACTTGATGGTCTGTGTAATTAAACTTTACAGTACTCTTTAAGGTCCTAAAATTTTATGCTATTATTGACATTTATGTCTTAAATTAATGATGAAACATCATTAGGTGAGTGACTGGTGCAATATTACGAATTACCACTTTAGTCAAATTTGATTACTTATGTTATAGACCTTTGAACCTGCCCTACTTGTGCACAACCAACCAATTGATAGTTTCAAACACATTAAGAAGGCAAGACCCTCCAGAAATTAACTCTTGACATGGTAATTAATGGGTTAATTAAAAATCATCACAGGGAACTACCTCATGAAACTGACTAAGAGAATGCCAAATGTTTTCAAGGTAGTCGAAGAAAGAGATGGCTACTTTGAAGAATCTTAAATGTAAAACATACAAAACATTCTATGTGTTCTTTCATAGTTGGATGTCTTCTGTGTTAACTTATAGTGTAGAAATTGAAAGAAAAAAGAAAAAATATATGATCTCTCTGCCAGCTATGGAACCACATCTCTTTTTATCTGAGGATTGCTGCAGTGTTGAACTGTGTACCTCAGCAAATAGCTATTGTCAAGAATGTCATGTAGATGAATCTTTGGAGCAGGGACCATAATAGATGTAGGAGTTGGAAATGTGTACGTGTGTGCACAACAAAGCGCTTTCCGAGGCATGTGCGTGCAAGCTGAAGCAGTGACCATTTAGTAGCTCCAAAGCAGTTTAATTGTTTGCAGACATGATAAATCAAATGTGTCGAGGGAGATTATTTATACAAGGGATGTGTTAAACAAATTAATCACCAGTTTTCCCATCTCTGGGTCTTTATCTATTTCCAATGTAGCCTTTGTGATCAGGCCTAAACATGACATTAGTGTGTTACTTGCATTTTGGTTTGATTGCGGGAGACGTTTTGTGGATGCTTTCTTTCCTCTTTTTTTGCAGCTTATGACTATGAAACTCATGAGGGAGCTGGGTTTTCATAGCTTCTCCAAGTTCTTTCTGTCATTGATGTATCATGGGCTGCTTGAATGCTCTGGCAGATGAGGGGAAAGGAAAACAAATTAACACAAATAAGTCATAGGGGGCCCTAAAGTGCTACAATGTGTAAATCTCTTAAGCTCAAGGGGTGAAGACCTATGTGAGCAGAGCTGATTTAGCTTGCGGCCTTTGCGGGATGGGAGTCATTGCTGCTGTTGCTAAGCGACAATTGAAAACCTCCCTGAAGTATTTTTGATTTTTTGCTTGGGTTATGATCATTTCCAGATTTTTCTGTTGCATCTGAAGTTCAGAATAGAAACTGTTAGAATGTCCCCTAAAGGAAAACTTTAAAATTGATCAGTCAACAACAAAGAAAATTGCTGCACGAACTTACAGTGGTGAAAGTAATAAAACTGGCAAAGTTCAGAAATATTTTTTAAAAAGTTTAAATCGTCACATTTGTTACTGTAAATGTTCAAGCTAAGGTTGGCACAGTAGCACACCTAGCTCTAACAGATTAAAAGACCATTTTCTTCTGTCGTTTACGATCCTTGCAGTGATTTTTCTTCCAAAGAAACTAAATACTGATGGCAGCTTTATTGGTCAATTCCCAAACAGCCATTACTTAATAAATGGCTGTTATTAAAAAAAATGTTTTAGAACATGGGTTCAGGGGTCTCATTTATAAATGTAACATATGCACAAAACACGCCTTTTATAAAGATCACAAAGAGGTTGTGATCTTTATAAAACCAACTTGACGGGAGAACGTTGAGTTCCTTTGCCAAACTCTGACCCTCTGATCCTACTTATACTCATTTTGAAGTCAGGGGAAACTGGCGACGCAGATGGTGAGGTGGGGAATTGAATGAAATTATACCCCAGATCTCTGTTCTCAAGATTAGTTTTTTATCCTTTGGAATCCTGAATTCAAAAACTGCAATCCACTGAGACTAATCATTTAAAGGTTTATAATGATCTTTTAATAAGCTAGGATGCTTGGAATTGTTCTATATAATGATCTTGCTTACTCCTTAGTCTTTTTTATGCGTCTATGGATTTTCTGTATTTATGGAGCTCTGATTACATCAAGTCAGAGTGTTCTAATTCCAACAAAGACAATTTTCTATTATCCCTCTTAATAATTACCTTTCATGTTGACTACTCCTACGTGGCCTAACACAGTTTACCAACAAATGAAAAGTTTATTATATGCTTCATTAACTTTTGTCAAGTTTAGTGTCTTAAGACATTAAATTTGAAGAGTTAAGATTCCTGCCTCACAGTTGAATTGTTTGCATTGTGTAAACCTATAAACTGTGTGTACAATTGTGCTGCTTACCATAACATAATGATTCAAAGCAATTATATTTGAAGATCTTTTACTTTAAATTAACAAACAGACGAAAGATAGGTGCAACAAAAAACAACAATCCCACCCTCATCCAACCCAGCGGGCATATGGTGACCATTGCAATGTTGACTTTTTCAAAATAAGAAGACAGCGGCTAAATTTGTACAATTGTTGAAAAGGCTGGGAGAAAATCTTCTACTTTGTTCTCGTAAAGAAACCCAAAGTTCGATTTTTAGGAGAAGTGTGTATCTTAGTAACTGGCTTAGATCATTACAGGATCAATTGTGTGGAGGAAATCGGCTCTCAGCAACCTCTAAGTCAGATCAAACTGAGAGATGGATGACAAATGACGGTTCAATAGTCTGAGGTCAAGGTAGGCTGCAGCATCATGGAAGATTTGTACTCTGGGAACAAACAGCTAAGCTTCCGTTTTCATAATATATATGGGTTGTGAATTTAACTCGGCTTAATGCTGCAAAACCTTGTCCTGCTCTGGCCCTTCTCAGGCTAATTCCCTTTTTTATTTCAGTTTTTTTAATCACTTTATTCTGTTTTTTGCCTCCTAACTTCAGTAGCCTGATTCCTTCCTCTGAGCCCATTGCAGATCAGACTCTGATCTGGTCCCAACCCCCTCCCTGGCAGAATGATGTATGAGTGGCTAGCTTTTACGTCACTTCAGGCCCGACGTCATAGCAACTCAATGCTCCCAGGCTTGCTCTTTCTGGCGCTTTCTCTCTCACCCTCTGTCCTATTGCTTTTCCTCCTTTTCTGTCTAAATATTCTCGTCATTCATTCTTTTCTGGTGTACATCACTTTGACATTTTCTGACCCTTCTGTTTTGGAAGAAATTTTGAACAAACAGGATTTTAGAAAGGGTGTACATATTTTCTTTTTCTCTTTTGAACCAGGTAGATATCTTATCAAGTAAAATAAAAAAAATAGTGGAGAAAATCTAAAAGCTGAAAGCCTCCGGTGTCTATCTCATATATTTTCAGCTACGGCTTTAATAATATCGTCAATATAAACCCCCACCCCAAAACTTTTATAATTTCCCAGTGTTCTCCAGCGGTATCACTTAGCCAAATACTCAGGGATTTACCTTTTTTTTTTTTTTTTTTTTATATATATAAGGAAATAGGCCTGTGGCTTGGACAGAAATAGATACAAGAAGAGCAATATGAAAGTGAATTCAGTCAACTTTGACTTCTAGAAAAGCTCCAGAAATTTTCATTGGATTTGACGGGACACGAAGCTGACCCACTTTCTGCTTTCACTCTCTGTCTTTCTGTACTCTTGTCTTGTTGCTATCGCTGCCCGCGGCCAGTCTGTCTACTTATAGAGTTGGTGCAGTGTGGGGAGAGGATGTGGACTGGGATAGAGACCTAACTCGGCTTAAAAGGAATGAGGAATGCTCCTGTCAGCAGCATCTCCTGTGAGGCCTGGCCCACGTTGATTGAGAGGGGGCACATCAGAGGAACTTTAGGTCATGTTTGTTAAAACAGCGGAAAAATATGGACAGCTGAGATGTCGGTGATCTTTTCTTGGAAAGTGCTGGGTGTTTTTAAAATTCAATAAGGGACAGAATGTTTTAGGCTGAAATGCATTCAAGTATCACTAATAGACATTAAGCACATGCTGCTTATTATTTAAACAGGGCTTCAAATTGGAAATTTGGGAGACAAGATATGTGAAAAATTATATAGCTTATATAGTATAGCTGCTCCTAAAATAGCATTGATTGTTAGTTACTAGAATAAGTTGCAGCTTGATTGATTTAGGTGTACACTTGAGCAAAAATCTAAACATCTGCTAAATTAAGTGCCAGGTTTGAAATATTTTTGCCATTGGTCTTCATTTGGATTGATTCATTGTTGCACTTATTCATTGTCTGTTATGGACAGAGAATGTTTATGATTACCGTAATTTCTTACAAGATAGTTAAAAGATTTTTGTTCAATTGTGTCAAAGAATGTTAAATTAAAATAATGTGCAAAACAAAATGTTTCCTCAAATCCAGCCTGTCCATGGAAAATTGTAGTAAACCTCTTGCCTGAGGGAAAGCATATTTTGTAACACAGCATTTAAAAGGAAGTATTTATTTCCTTTTAAAAATAAAGCAAAAGCATTTATTAATAATATTGACTTCATTGCGATTGATATGATTCCTATGTTTATCTTGATCATTATACCATTCAGTGACTTTTGATCATTGAATTATCTCCCATTTAAATGCATACAAAATGCATAGATATTGTTCATACATTTCCAAGATGTTTTTAAGTACTGTATGTGTCGGGGTGTGTGTGTGTGTGTGTGTGCTATGATAATAGAGTTGTCGGACGGCTGGCTCTCTTCAAATAGAAGGCGAAATGAGCAGTTTAAAAAGCACAACCTTAAATCCTTTCCTCTCTCTTTCTGAGCCCCTGGAAGATTTGGTTGCCAGGCAACATTAGGACAGAGCTTTCAATTAACTCACTCTGAGTTGGCTGGTTTACACTGTTGTTGGGTCCAAAGCATTGTGCCTAACACCTAACTGCGCTGCTGCATTTATGCTCATTAATGTTCTGTGCAGAAATGAAGGATGGGTTCTGAACAGAGGACGATTTTTGAAAGTCCCCAGATCTACACAGATCTGCAGGGAAACCTGCTTGTTTTTGTGACTTTGTGAGTCATACAACCTTTTTGACTTTTCCTACTATTATCATTATCATTGTTATAAAAAGCAAAAATAACAGCGCCCAATATCCTACCCACACTAGATGTTAATCAGTGTCATTTCAGTTTGTAGAAACAATTTGAGCCCTGGTCACAGGGCTTCAGCATTCCTAAAAGCTCACTATTTCTACAAACCTTTAATACCCCGTGGTTTTCACCGTTTTCCGCTTCAATTTAAACTGGGAGCTTTTAAAATGTAAGCTTAAATGTCTCATCTTTATCACCAAATATCTCCCAGCCACCTCAACTGTTGCTTTTGTCACAGTTTCAAAACCTTGGGTATATAACACACTAGTTATGATGATAATATGTGTTATCTTAGTAAAAGTAGAACTAGTATTTTTCTTTTTAAATGCAAGCAATGTCATGATTTAAGTCTGTATAAATTTTGTATAAACATTTTATGAAGTTGTGGTAATTACACTTAGTTATAATACCATCTTATGTATTTCCATTTGATCAAACACAATCCTTGTATATGGGTTGTTTATAATATTCACTCTGCACCAAAAAAAATGAGTTTATTTGCTCAGACAATCTTTCATGCTTCACTTTACCCCATCACTCTCATCTGGATTCTGAAGAAACTTGATTTATATTTTTGATAAAATCTCTTCATACTCTTGAGTATCTCTGCATTCTCTAGGACAGATTTGGCTCTCAGAGGTTCATTGAGGGTTAAACAGGCCAAATAATTTTCATGCTTTTTAACCTAAGCTGTCCACATGACTTGGTGGAAGATTCGATTGTTACTGACTTGGTTGCACCCTCCTGGTCTTGCGGTTCAAGTGTCTTCACTCCCCCTGGAGGCTTATTGGCTTAAATCCACTAAAGCTGGTGGATATTTTTTCTGGTCAAGGGATCCTCGGTGCTCAGATTTAGTCCTTGGATTGCCTCTTTAAGAGAAAATAACATGGCATAATTCACCTGAAGAGTCTAGAAGCAGATATGAGGAAGGTGAGAAGCCCCTTTCCCTCTAATATCTTGCTGAGACGTTTAGGTGGGGGAACCTTGCTACATTCTCTTATTTGCTGTATGCTTGTTGATTTAAGAAAGGTGTCCAAATTATGGTTGTTAAATTTCTTCATGTCTACAGGTATATCCAGCTTGGTGGCTTTGCTGACTCCAAATAAAATAACTTCCATCAGTGCATGGACATATTTGATAAACGGTAGTGTTGTTGACTCTAAGACGGTTACACCTCCATGAGCCCTTCATGATAAATTGCCACCCGCAGCTGATGTTCTTGGGGAGAATGAATGGATATAATCAGTAAGGTTACTCATTCATCCTCTTTGAACAGTGAAACCCCTTATTCTCTGTCAGTCTCCTCCTGTTTATCTTTTCTTCTGTTTACTTCTGAAATTCAATTCCTCCCTTTTGCTCTTTCCTTTCCATAAGAGTTATTTTAATTGTATTTGTACTCTCACTTCAGTTTTCTTTCTGGGATTATTTTTCATACTCTCTGCATAATGTCCACCTTTTGTGTCCTGATTCAGTTTCTCTGTGTGTGTGTGTGTATATATATACTATATATTTCTTTCCTTAAATCGTATTTTAAACCAGATTTAGTGACGAATGCATCTTCCAAAGAGTTTTGCTTTCGTCTTGACAGTCTGCAAAATATTTTCCCAAAAGTCTTAGGAAATAAGATGTTGTAAAGTTATATAGTCAAAATGGAGTTTCATATGTACAAGTTTGTGCATTGCCAGTCCTAATTGTACAGTTCAAAGGGGGTGAACCTTTCAGTAAACTATAGTCTGTTAGTTCAGGGTTTTCATACCTTTTTTCTGACAGTTGTAACAACTTAACTCTATATAAAGATGGCTGAGACGGTTCACCAGTTTATTCCTGCATGTGAGAGGAGAGACAGATCAGCACAGTAACACCCTTACTTGTGTATACATTTTCTGAAGCTATAATCATAAGTAAATAAAAGTGGTATGCATGCTTTAAAGGCTTCATGTTCAAACTCGCATATATGCAGAGCCATAGTTCTTGACTGAGATTCTCCAGGTTTGGTCGTCCTGGGGTCGAATGCTACTGTCAGCATGAGAGCGGAGCAGCCGTCATCCAGCTCCAGTTTCTCATCAATGAGGTGGGTTCCATTTAGATTTTTATGCCTCAGATGCCAGGTGATTGCAGCTTTGGTATGAAGTTGAGCTCCAAGATGCTTGTTGATGTATTGTATAGGTGTGGATGGATGAATTTGACTTGTTGTGAACACGTTTTTTGTATTCAAAATTCTATCCATATATTATTATAAACAATAAGACAGACACAAATATCGGCGTGCTCTGAGTGGGAATCAGGAAGTCTTAAACATGCCCGTGGTCTGGATTACCTCCAGGCCATTCTGAGTCACTTAATAAAACCAACTTCATTATGTTTTGAAACGTATTTGGTGAAAGCAGCATTTCATGCTCAGTCGTGTGTGTTTTGTCTGTGTGCGCGCGTGTGATTCTGCGTCTGTGTGATTGTGACTCAGCAGCTCAAACAAATCCTTCGGGGAGATGGAGATGATTTTTAGTTCCTCCTACGTGCACACATACACTTTTATGCGTCTTATGAATCATCATCGTTACCTGGGAGCAAACTGCCTGGGAATGTGATTAATGTTCTTGGGGGGGGAAATGCAGTCTGAGGACGTGTTTATGAAAAATTCAGTTTTAACCTCATGTATTTCTGAATGTTGGATTTTATTTTTTGAAAAGTTAAAATAAGATTAAAAAAAACTTTATCTCTGATGTAACAGGGTGCGCTGGTGAGTGCTTTGGCCGATGACAGCGTCCACTTGTGGAACCTGAGGCAGAAAAGACCAGCAGTCCTCCATTCCCTCAAGTTCAACAGAGAGAGGTAATCTGTTTGCAAAAAAACTACAGCAGATGACAATCGGGATGTCTGCGTCATTGTTTTTTTTTTTTCTTCTCTCTTCTAAACTAGACCCTCACACTTGGTCTGGTGCAATATGAACTGTGACTTTCCGAGCAGGGCATAATCACACTTTGCTGCCTGTGTCAACTGCTAGCTTTTGCGCTTGTACAGTATGTAAACAGACAGCATTTCATTTGGCAGCACTGTTTCAGCGCCTGGAAAACCATTTGCAGGGCAAAGATGCTCTTGGAGTGGCTGCCTCTCAGCTTCTATTGTACTTTCTCCGTTTGTCCCTGCTGATATTTAAACACTTGCTATTTGGGCTACTTTCTCAGCTTTTTAGGATTTCCCATCGCATTGGCACAGGTGTGATCCTTACCCAGTTGCAATGGAGTAGACTTGTACATATGTGCCTCTTCATAGATGCTGTTTTGTTCACAGTTATCAAGTTATCAGAGCGTTGATTCTCCATCTTATGTCAGAGTGATTCCGTTCAACCAGAAGCTAATTATGTACATCCGGCGACTTTACTAGAACTACAAACATTCCAACTACCAAAGCTAACAGCTATTTTATATTTAGCATCAGGTGAAAAATAGTACATTTCACTTGTTTTGCACATAGTCAGAAAACTTTCAATGATGGTAGATAAATACATCTATAAATATTAAAAAGCTAAAAACAAATTTCCTGATTTTCTTAGAAATGTTTTTTTTTCATTTTTTTTATAAATATTGTTCAAGTTCAAAGTAGCAAGTGGAGAATAACCTCACCTCAAGGAAGTTTGTGTCCACTGTCTCATCCAATCACAAACGTATCCACTGTCCATCATAGCCAATCATATCATCTGACAGTGATTTGCCTTGATGAAAAGATGTGAAGGGGTTAAACGTCATAAGCAATAACCCGAGAAAGCGCTGATGTGATGGACAGGTGGCTAGCAGCAGCTTTTAGGGCGGATTGTGTTCTTGTAGAGGCGCTTGACCGCCTCTGACATTTAGTAAGCATTTTGAACGAAATGACCTCAAGTCACGGCGCTGCAGAAGAGCGGAGTTTCTGCGTTGCTTAAGAGATGTCAAGATGGGAAAGATGGGCTGCAAAGTCACTTGACACATTTCAAATGTGGGGGAAGAGAAATCCAACTCCCGTAGCACAAGAAAATAGCAAGTTCTTTTTGAAGATTTATGAGAAATCAAAAGCCAGACAACTGGAATAACAAAAAGTGGTATCGAAAGATCAAATGCTTATGGTTTTTGCTTTTTGTATCAGCTTTATGCAGATTAGTTTAACAACGTTGTTGATTGTACTTTGATTTTTTTTTTTTTCTAACGTAAAGTATTGTGTCTAAAAGGATTAGCCATTTTGCAATACTTTGCATCATCTAATGAGTATCAGCTCAGGAATGAAAACATCAGTCACTCAAGTCAAACCCAGTTGCTGGTAGATACATATCTAAGTAAATTAAGAAAAACAGAATAGTTGACATCTACGTAACAAGGTAAAGCTGAGTTTTTGTAGTCTTCAGTTTATGATGATTTGATTGCAATTGCAATATAGACCTGCACAGGAAACGCATTTTATCATTGCGGGTCATGATTTGAGTCAAACTGAGTATTCTGGGCTTGTTGAGATGTTGGTAGAGGAGCAACAGCAGTAGAAGCATTCAAATGATAAACTTACAGACTACATCAACACTATAACCTATCTGTCATTTCCAAGCTGAAGTTACAAATATTAAGTAGATAGGCACCCAAAAATCATAGTTGGGCACAAATGTCTTTTTTTTTCATAAAACAACAAAATATATACAAATATATTTCCGTCTTGCCACTGTAAAGGCTGCTATCTGTGTGGTAGAAAATGTATAGCTTTGTTGAGTAAATATATGAAAAAATAATTATCATTCTGCAACAGAAGACAAGCTGTTATACATCTAGAAGCATTTTATGCTTTTCGGGTCAATTTTGGGTGCATCATTTCTGTGAGTGTGTTCTGAAAAGCATCTTCACAAGAAGCACTAAGACAATTGTAGCATTTGTAGTTTAAAGTGAGCAAATTCCCTTGATAAATGACATTACTTTTGCAATATCTTTTCACCCAGATGATCTTTGTCTGATTATTAAATTAGTTTGAAACTTGTAAGGGGGAAAACTCTTTTCCTCCTCATTGTAAATTGTAAGTGAATAAAAACAGACTGAGTTGTTTGAAAACTGATTTTATACTTAATATGAGACAATTTTGTTTTTCTTAGCTTAGTATTATCTAACCTACAGGAGATATAATTCCACTACCTGATAGCCATACTCTGAATCACTGCATAGCAATCACCTAGGGGATTTTGCCATATAAAGGTGGGTCTGGACACAGTCCCAGTGCCAGACTGCTTTGTTAGATAATGTCAAAAGGGAGAAGGAACCAGAAGAAGCAGGCTCGGCTGAACAGAATGCTTAATGTAAGTCATACAGGGGGAGGAGTGTTCCAGTACTGCCCCTTTATCTACCGTAACTCTTGTCTCTTAAAGCCTCCCTTTGTGCCTTTTGAAATGGAGCAGTTTACCATGCTCATTCTTTCAATATGCAGTAATATTGTTCTGTGGAAGACTAGAGACAAGTGGAAATGGAGCCCGGTGCCTAAAGCATACCACCATATGAATGAATTTGAAAGCCTAATCTGGTTCCCTAGTGTCTGTTGTTAATGTAAATGAGGCACATGTGGCCAAATGACTTGCCATTGAAATGTAACAAATCATTTCAAATGGTTAAATAAAAAAAAACGATGGAAGTATAACTGGAATTAGTATTTGATTATGGATTTACTCTGGTGCAAGTGGTCAACCATCCATTCACCTGTGACAAGAAAAATGCGTATCGTAATGGTCTGTGCTGATTTCACATGGTTAGCTCTTTGGCATTCTTCCCTTGGTCTTGACCTTGCTTTTTACATTTTAATATAATTCAGTCATACTTAAAAAAGGGTCATTCTTCAAGGTTCCAGAATAGATAAAATAAGGGAAAGATTGCTTGTCTTTGAATCATTAATCACAGAAAATGACGATCCATATTTAATTTTATACCACAGAATACTTTTCTTTAGCCAGTTATCACTTTTTTTCCCCCTTGAACCATGTTTATTGCTCAAAATATTGCACTTTTTTATTTCCTCCAAATGTCATTTGCAGTTAGGCCTGATTGTTGAAGTGAGCCTAGCAACAATGTCACCAGATTTTAAGGGTGACATGTAAGATTGAATGAGACAGATCTGTAAAACTAATAAAATACTTGCTCCCTGACACTCTGTCCCATCTTTTTAACTTTACTTTTCTTCTCTCTCCCAAATGTTTAAAATGTGACCGGCCCTTGTCAAGTTGTAGACGAGGTGACAATTTGAAACATAATAGTTTTACAGATGTTTACTGTACAGCTACATCCTGGCCAGTAGTTCAATAGTAATGCTTTCTGGGTACAGATAACATAGACTCTCAAACAATTCCTCATTTGTTCATCAGTTGTATTTGTCATTTGCTCAAAAAATATTTCTTGTGGGGGGGAAAGAGGGCCCAGTGATCGAACTTGCCCCACCCATTCACTTCACTTCAGAAACATGTCCTTAGTTATCTCTGCTTAACAATATCGCACTATATATTTGGTAGAATTTTAGTCAACTTCTTATATTTAGCAATGAGACAATTTTATCAAACATGAAGGAATGAGTGAAAACTGTAACTATAAATAGTAATGTGGTTAAGAATGTCATGAAAAATTATATTCATGACATTGCAAACCGTAAAATCTGTTTATTTTACGGTTTTCAGATCATCCCCTGTGCACAAAAGAACAGCGAGAGTACACGTAGAACGAGGTGACATCTTTTTTTTTTTTGTATTATTTACATGTACTATAATGAATATACCAAAACATTGTTTCCTCTTAAAATACTTTGAAAATGTATGTTTCTACCTAGACCAACGGCATAAACTCTACACCAAAAGTCTGGTTTGCGAGATATTAGTGCAGGTGGGTTCAGAGAAGTACTTTTACAATTTTTTTGACATAGTTGTCTGAAAGTATTTGCAGACATTCAGACTTCCTATAACCTTGAATCTTTTTTCAGTTTTTTCTCATCAAACAGTCTTTTTTAGTCCCCCCCGACCAGAATTTGAGCTGATGGTTGAAAGCGTTGCTGCAGAAAGCGTCAGCATCCACTCACATCTGATCACAGGCTCCAGAAGCGAGAAGAGAAGCGATGAGAGGAGGAGGAGTTGAGACAGACTGGGCCTCAGCCAGTGAGCAGTGATTCAGTATGTGGGAAGGAGTGTGGGGATGTAGGGAGTGCAAAAGAAATCCTGCCGAGTCATTCTGGCGTAGGATGCTCTCGTCACCTCTTCGCCTCGAAGGAATACGTTGCAGAAGTGGATGCTTTATTGTCAAAGCAGGGTGATATGACGCGATGTAATTGTGGAGGAGGAGAAACGCTAACTTACATCATGAGTAAAAATGGATTTTTCCACTTTTGTTTATTTGCTGGAAATATTGGGGAATTTTTGTTTCCATTGACAAGAACCCTTTTAGCTCAATTTAACTTAGAGCACTTGAACACCATGCAAGCCAGTTGAAAAGTGCTTTCAAATAGTTAATGTGTAGATAATTGCATGACATGTTTGTGTGTTTTTGCTTTTATTTTGCTTCTTTTTCATGAAATCACTTTCACGAAGGACACATCTATACAACCGCATCTGTATGCCTCTTGCAGTTTCTTTGCACAGGCCTTTAGCTGCTACATTGAGTGCACTTCTTGATCAACTCGTACAATGACACTTTCATTTCCTGAAAATGAAAAGCATGTCTTGTTGAACATGGCAACTTATTTACTAGAAACTGTGGCCATGTTGGTAATAAAACTTGCAGCAAGCATTTCCAGACAAGGGAATTTAAAATGCACTGTAAACAAACAATGCCCTCCCTATGAATTGCTTGCATAATAATAATGATTTAAAAATTATTGTTAAATCTTCTATTATAATGCATCCTATATTTAAATATTTGTATGATAGAATAACTTCTAAATTAGAAAAAAAAATTATATTAATGTTAAGATATAGCAGGAAAATATGCACACATATGAATGTGTTTTAAGCAGTCCCAATAAATGTAGCATGTGAGGGTTGGATTTGTTCAAATAACTAACTGCTGAAATAGGATTACAAAGTGGCAAACAGCTGCTGGATACAAACTGGACAAGTCTCATTCTTGTCAGCTCTGCATTTAGGGTATTAAGATTGTTTTACAAGCGGTGGTTAACAAAATTGACTGCTTTCCCTTTTTGATATTTACAGTTTGCAACCCAAACACAAAACACGCCAGGAATTCACTATGTTGTTTTTATTAGTGATCATATGAGATGTTGTTAGCTGTAGAGTATATTCAAATTTCTGAGGACTGCAAATTAAGCTTCAGATTCTTGGGAAAGTTCTCCGGAGATTAATCTGTTTTGTTGGCGCTGTGGAAAAAATGAGGAAGGTTGTCAAACATCTTCAGGCATAAAGCCTCATTACTCTGGCTTTTTTGCCAAATGCAGACCTTGAGGTAACAGTAGTCAGAGAAACCTATCAGGCAGATGATCCATTAAACAGACAAACTGAAACATTCAAAAGTTTGAATACATTTGGTTAAAATGTACCTTAGTCAGTAATAGGCACCTTTGGTGGTGGCAGTGGATGTTCATGTTTATTCAGTGAGGACACCAGGTGAGCTTGGCTGCCACTGACATGTTTGGAAATGTTGATCAATTCCACCACGAGTGCTGCAAGTTTTACATACCATGTGTACCAACAACAGTGATTAAAACATAACGGCATTTACCCATTGACATGTAAATACTTATTTATGCTGCTTTTATGCATGTAAATTGGCTCATAAATATCTAACGTTGTCATCCATCAATGCGCTCATGTCTTCCGTCAATTTCTTAAGTTGGCTTCGTTACTATAAAATGTCACCACCAGCAGCCAGTTCTGAGTTGACTTGAGAATTTTGAGGGCAGTTTCAGACAATACCATGGTGATCATGGACAACAATCTTGATGATCTACACTCAAAAAGACATAAAAAGATGCACCTCAGTAGATGGAGGGGTGTGAGAATGACTATTGTGATTAAAAAATAGTCTTTTTGTTTACTACAAAGTAATGTACATGATTTTGCTGAATCCAGTGAATTTTGCCTTTGCTCTCAGGAAAATTCTGAATATTAGTGCACCAAAGCAATGCACTGAAGAAACATTGCAGGTGGTGATATTCCACAAAATTTCCTTAATTTCCACGCATTTATACCAGCATAAAAGGTGTCTTATGAAAAAGTAGAAAAACACCAAAATACATGGTGAGACAGAAAACAGACGACAGTTGTGCTGCCTTGTCCTTGTCTACAATGAGATCCTTCACACAATGTGTCTGAACATTAAAAGCTTGTGTGTATATATATATATATATATATATACAGAACAGACCAAAAGTTTGGACACACCTAGTAATTAAAATGGTTTTCTTCATTTTCATGACTGTGAAAATTGTAGATTTATTGTGTTATTAACCTGACAGGGCACACCTGTGAAGTGAAAACCATTTCAGGTGATTACCTCTTGAAGCTCATCAAGAGAATGCAGAGTGTGTGCAAAGTAGTAATCA
>CAEFZY010008936.1:0-27897 GCA_903066815.1 Brachyrhaphis roseni | reverse complement strand
TATATATATATATATATGTACACACACGGTATATACGTTGTTTTTTTTCCCCCCTCCAGGACAACTTACCCCATCAGCAACAAATTTTTTTAATATTTGCATGTCAAGAATTACTCAGCACCTATGGTTCTTCACCTGCTTTTTGATTTTTTTTTTCCACTGGTGGATAAATTATCTTTGGTATTAAGCTACAGGTTTTTTTTTTTTGTTTTTTTTTAGTTTGGAAGGTCTCCTTACCATCACCCTCATCTTTAGCTCCATCCACATATTCTCTAGCTTGGTAAAGTAAGGACTCTGGCTGGGCCAACAACATCACCTATAGTGGGGAGACTCATATCTACTATCTCTATTATCTCATATCTTGACCAAATTAAAATATTACTTTAAACCTACATCTGCCAGGAATATAATATATGGTTTTAAATGTAGTTAAGTATTTCTTACTAATTGTGGAGATAAACAGTCCACAATTCTCAAGTCCATGCTAATTTAAAAATTATATTAGTTTCTGAATATTATCCGTCAATCCATGCAAATTGGCGCTGGTCTAACTTGGTCCTGTTGATGATTTGTCAAACTGATTGTTGTTGGTAGACCACAGCATAAAATAGACAATAGAAAATTACATAAAGTCTGAAGTTGTCACAGCAGCTTTGAAATATTCCTGCCTTTCAAACTGATGCAATGTCCTGTGGCAGATGGTTCATTTGAATCCTAGCTATAAAAGTCACATACAAAATGAAGAAGGGATGAAATGACCAGATCTTTTAATAATACATATTATCATTATTATTGGTAGTAGACATAATTCAACCCAACCAAAGCACCCCCACGTTAAGCCATACTCTTGCAATGTCTTCTGTTGGAGCAGTAATTTAATTTCAATAGGTTTACTGGGGTCAAGGTGTGCCAAAGCAGTCTTGTTCAAACCTACGCCTTCCCTCCTCCTCTACCTGCTTCTCCCGAACCTTGTATTCATTTCCTCTTTTTCGATCAATCCCTGACATTATACACATACCGCACTCTGACATTTTCATGCAATTCAATTGCCATCCGTTGCGGAGAGGCACGAGGACAGGGGATAAAAGAGGAAGAGCATTGGTTAAAAACAACTTATTTAAAAGCTACCACACACACGGAAAAAAAATGTAATTCCACAGAGACGGGCAATGTGACTGACACCTGCCAGTGGGATGATAAATGACTCCATTTTCTGCCTGTGCTGCCTTCTGCCACTGGCGGCAGTGGCCATTTATCATCATCCGCTGTCAGCCGTGGAAAGCAGCAGTGACAGTGCGAGTCAGCAAACATTTAGCACACACAGCCGCACTACACAGGGAAATTATTATTGTCAGAATAATAATGGTTTAGCATAATTTATTACAGGTCCACCAAATAAGCAGGGGCTAGATGTTATTAGACAGATGGATGGGAAGGTTTGGCAGACATCCACTGAGGCTCAGGCAGGAAAAGGACCTCAACGTGAACGTGAAGTAGGATAGGACAGAGGTGTGTGTGTGTGTTGGGGGAATAAATGGGGTAGTGAGTGAGGGGAGGGGGGGGTCTTCCAAACCAATCAGAAAGCTGGCAGTTCAATTACAAAGAAATAAAGGGACATTCATCATTCAATTAGGCACCTGTCAGGGCTCACAAAGGAAGAAAACTTCTAACCTGGTACTCCAGGGAGAAGATGCTCAGAAGAGTGGACTGCGAGTGACTGGAACAAATAAAAGAAGGACAAAGTTAATTACCAGAGTGCATTGCACAGAGACAAAGGGAGAGGGGAGCTTCAAAGCTGGGGCCAGCTGCCCTGTAATCTAAAAGAACATGAAAACAAGTGTGGAAAAGTTGTTCCAGATGAACACCTCTGACAAAGAGTTCCTGCCTTCATGACGTGGGGGGAGCTTGTGTGTGGTATGAGAGATGAGAGACACGAAGCCTGATTTTTGTTTCTATGCAAGTCCTTCCTAGAATCTTGTTTGGGTCTGTCATCAATATATGCAAAGCTGCACCCATATTAATCAGCTTATGTTGTTATAAATTGGACATCCACTCAGAGCCCATCTAAACACGCCTAATGTTGAGAGACATTTATCATATTTATGCAAATCATTTGCAGGGTTCTACGACAGTCGCTGATAACAATCACACTCTCCCAGTTTGCCCAATTTGCAAATTGGATGACCACAATGAGATTCTGTATTTGACTGCTGTGGCAATACATGCAGAGGCAGAGAATGTTCTTTTTTATATACGGTGTTAACATATGGACAACTCAGGAGTCATTCCCTGGAAACCGGTGGGCTTTGAGAAAAGAAACTTTCACATCAGGAAGCTGCGGATCCCAGGAGCCAGTCAGATCCACTGGTTGCTGCTACATTCATCTTCAGCTTCAGTTAATGTCAAACACCTGGCAAGGAGGCAAACCTGGGAAAAAAGGAGCTCCAACAGGGACGCAGAGTCCCTCCAAAATCCCTTCCCAGCCCCCACAGCATCCGTTGAGTTGATGTTATTTACATGCATGGAAGATGCTCTTCTAATTGGTTAATGCACACCTTCTCCGTGCGTGTACACAAAAGCAATTAATAAGTTTGCAATTGTCCCCGCTGGTTTTTGGTATCTGTGCAGTTTGGCTGAATTTGAAATAGTTTTATTTACCACTGATCATATTTACACTGGACCCACCACACAGAGAACACTCATCAGATACCAAGTTATGGAAAATCACCAGGTATCAAAAAGTTTCATCTTAAGTACAAGATGGGAAAGCTCTCAGTAAAATAACCTTCCAACTCAGCTTTAATTTCCAATGACACTCAGGGATGCAGGGGCCACTGCTATTAAGTAGGCCATTAAATGGTCAACTGTCAACATGTGGACACTAAATGCAGCAAAAAAAAAAAAAAAAAGCAAAATCACATAACTCTCCGACATTCAAGCCTTGCACCTGAGTATTTCAGCAACATTACTTTCCTTATTGTTGGCAGGGGACCAACGTGATTCCCCTGTCAGAATGCACATCTGTTAGGTTTTAAATGGATTACTCTTTTTAATGAGCATGATTACCGCTTAATTGCTAAATCTTGAACTTGAAAGGGACATTAACTGCTCTTAATATCCATGAAAGCATATCTGTTCTAAAAACAATGAACATTTTTTAAACATCAAATTTTTTTGAAAAAAAAAAAAACAAAAAACATTGGTCCACAGGCGAGTAATTCATTAGATTTTTGAGATGCTGAAAAATTTTAGCCCTTTTAATCTTAAGCTTTCTAGAAGACACAGAGGGGTTTTAGTTCAAAACTGACAAGATGTGGAATTTCATTCTCCTTTAAAAAAAAAAAGAAAAAAAATCATCAGAGTAAAGAAAAAACTCACTACATGATGCTGCCACCTCCATGTTTTCCTGTTTTGGTGAGGCACAGATCATTGAGCTAAAAGTTTCAGTTTTGTTTTGAGAGATTCTCCCATGAGGTTTTGGGACATTTTAACCAGACCACGATGTTTATTTTTATATTTACTTTAAAAAAATATATACCATGCAACTCTACGCCTTTCTTAAAACACAGAAAATACAGCAGATAGTTGTTACATGTTGAACATATGCTAGAAATTGCTGCAGTTCTTTCAGTGTTGCAGTCAACCTTCTGGAAGTCTCAAGCTTCCTCACTGTCTTTCATTTTTTAATCCATTATGAAAAAAGGCCTGCTTTTTTATGTCCTGGTTCCATGGGGGTGCACATTAATGCAGCAAGGTTATTACACTTTGCTCAGATTTATTTATTTTTTTCATGTTTTAGTCTAACCATTTTTCAAGAATGTTGTTTAGTTTGTTCTTTACTGTTTAAGTCTCAAAAACTTGTTGGTTTTTTTTACCAGTGGTAGATGCAATTGAGAGGCATAGTTTGTTATCTTCAAATTAAGCTACATGAACTTCAGGAGTGTGCACATGGCAAGAAAAATCTCTTGAGAAATAGAATACAATATTATTTCAGAATTTGTTTAAAATATTTCTTATGGAAAAATTTCATCAAATTCATTTCTAAAAACATATCCTGGCAATAAAAAGAACAAATGAAAATTGACATTATGAACCCTCTCTTTACCTTGTTAAATAATAAAACAGACAGAAAAGGTTTTAAAAAGTCTGAGACTTGCAGCGCATCCTCCCACTAACCTATATTTTCAAGAAGGAAAATTTAGGATATAATGTGAACTTGGGAGAACAGAAGGTTGGTAGACAGAAGAGCAGTTAGGGAATCATTCACTTTCAACCTAATTACCCATCCTTACAACAGAAGACAGAGCATTAATATGCACTGGCACCAAAAATAGTGAAGCTGGAGATTAAATTAAAAACAATTAGGGACTTTCACTTTGTCATTGAGCTAGTGTAGGTGTCTGGTCAGTGCTTCAGGCTCTTTTAAGCTAGAACATCCACTAGTGAATCTGAAAATTCCAAATTAAAGCAATAGCTTAGTTATATTTTCCTCTGCAATCACAGTGTAATAGACTCACAAGCATAACAGGAGAAAAAAATAAATAAAAACACTGAAAAGCCTTGAAAATCCCATCAAGCTAATTAATAGGAGATGAGGGAAATTCAAGCCATCAATTATATTCAGAATCTTCCTATTTACAAATAATTAATTATAAACAATAGCTGTAATTTGGGTAATGAAAGCCACCTGGCTAATGGCATTGGTATCATATGTTGTGACAGTACTTAGCATTTGGTGGATCTGCATGCAGGGAGTGTGATACGGAGCAGCTCTTCAGGGCATGCAACTGTCTAATTGAGGCATTGTACATATTTTTTAAAATGGCACTGAAATAATTTTCAGAAGGCATAAACATGGATGAAACGGTTAACTTATATAAAATAAAAAAAATGTTCTTATTTAACATTATTTGCTTTACTCATCTCCACATCTGCATCAGAGGAAAATATGAGGTTTTTTTTTTTATTATAGTAAAGCTTTAATAAGCATTTAGGAGTCTCATTCAAGAAGTCCATGAAGCACTAACTTGCTTATAGATTAATATTTTATAAAGTGAAAACCAGTTTTATGGGGGTTAAAAAAAGTAAATATGCAAATGCTACTAATTACACATGCTGACAGGCAAAATGCTAACATCTGTTTCTCAGCAAAGTCGACAATCAGCAGTGAAAAAAAGTGTTGGCAAAAGAAAAAAATCTTTATGGATTAATGTATAACTGGGATATATTTTGACAAGAAACGACCACAAATCTCAGTGTGCTCCAAAGCTCCAAACAAATACTTGCACAATAGTCATGCTTGTTTACACTTCAAGTTAGTTTTACATTTTGTTTTTGTAAAACAAATGTAAATTATCCTATGGATGAAACAGGATTCAAAAATGACAGCAGATGTGCTTTTTGAACTCTTTAGTAGCTTATTAACCCCCCCCAAAAAAACATTCCTGAAGGAATAAAGAAATATCAACAAAAGACATTACATTTATTGGCACTCGAGGTCAAATAAAGGCAACAGCCTCATTTTAGATTGGAAAAACAAACTAAAAACGTTAGCTGTAGTACATTTATTTAGTGAGAAAGAAAAACTTCAAAGTTAAATCTGGTTTACACACAATCACCACCACCACGATTAAACTGCTGTAAAATTACGTATAATTTACTTTTTATAAAGATTAGAGTATTTATGAACTTTATTATTAACTCAGCACTTATTTATCTTAGCTACTCTTCAAAACAGGGAAGGCAAGAGAATATGCAATCAAAGTAAGGCTGGACATACAGTGCACTATTTTTTCAGTTGTGTTTATCCGCAGCTCAAACTGCAGCTGAACACAACATTGAAACCTTACATTGGAGGTTTCAATAATTTACAGATTACGAATTATGTTCTCACACTGTATGTGCGTTTATGTCATGTCATAGCTGAAAACGGCCCAAAAGAAAACAAACTGCACAGTTTATGCCCAGTTTAAGGCAGATGTGTGTCCACCTTCATTACTTAATAAATGGCAGCAATAAAACAGATACTTATCCACAGATAATGCAAAACTACTTTCAAAAGGTTTAAAATAACTATAACTGTGAGAAATAAAAACATTGGAAAAAGACTTAGATTTATCTTTTCACTATGCACAATGAAGGGAACTACTTAGTTAAAAAAAAGTCTTTATAATGCTGTTCATGAAATGGGATGATGCAGCAATACAAGATAGATTTGCTTTAGGTTTTTGCATTTTTTTTCCCCCCAACAAGGCACTACAAGCTTCGAGTATTGTTTCTAATAATCCCTCCATCCCCCGGTCTCGTTCATCATCTTTCTCCAGAAAGTTATACAAACCTAAAGTCCTGTAGGGGACAAAAGACAAAAAACAGTTTAAACACAGCTAGACAGCAGCATCTAATTGGCACACACACACAAAAAAAAACACCCACCCAACCCAGACCTCTTCACTTCATTACGATCTTTAAAAATTCTGTCTGCTTTGGTGTCTGAGATGTCAGGGTTATTTAGTAATGGTAGTACAAAGAGCAAAAAACATCCCCACGATCACCACTGTAATTGTGATACCAAATGAAAGCTGCAGATATTCACAGCTCTTTCTGTGAGAAACATGTTAAATGTATTAGGGTTTGAAGTCGTTGCCATAATGCGATTGCTGTCGATGCTACTCCTGCAAACTGGGGTGGGTGTCTATATTAGCCATCAAGTCGACTTGCAAGTGTCCAATGGTCTGCCAAAGACGACTGGCCAACCTCCTTTGTTCTCCTTAAGCATATTAGCAGAACTTCTGCAGTTCTGTGCAATTTATTATATTTTCTCACACAACTAAGATTCATCTGGTAGAAGAACCTCACCACTTGTGTGAGGTTCTTCACACAAGTGTTGAGGTTTAAAAATCAGGTTTTCCTGAATGACTGATCTATTTTGAGGATTTGGAATGAGAAGTGCAAAGTTAAAGTGCTCAACATATATGCTGATATTACTTAAAGTTCACATTTCTCAGGTAAAAATTTAGCCTCTCTAAATCCTTTCAACACAATTTTCTTACTTTAACGATAGGGTCCCCATCATCTCTGCAAACCACATCACCTTTGACGAGAAGCTGCTTATCCCATTGTTTTCAGCTCAATGAGCCAAAAAGGCTTTACAATCTTTACGGTGTGCTTAGACAACATCCCAACGATATGAGAAGGAAGTGGCTGTTCCTGAATTTCCTAATCAAGTAATTGATTGCATCTATTATTCATGACCTCCTTAGCCTGACATGAAGTTGTAAACTCAGCACAGCTTCTCTCCTTTCTACATCTCTCCTCTTTGCTTACACTTCATCCTTTCCTCCACCCTTCCAACGCTCATCTAACTACGTAAGGCTTTCGAATTAGTTTGCCAGCCTCTCAGTCTTCAAGGCTTGTACCCCTAAGCCCTAACTGCCAGTTTGTGTTTTGTTCAATGTGAGCAGCCAGAAGTGTAGGGGCCACGCACTGGAAGCCGTAGAGCCTGGCCCCTGCAGGCTCTGCACTTGATCAGTGTCTGGGTAATGTTGTCGCCACTTCCAGCCAGAAAAATAGCGATGCGTTTCTACCTTTGTGAAGATTTAAAAAGTAGAAGAAAGAAATAAATCAATTCATGAGCAAGCAAAATGATATGGTGTTTAAAATCTTATAAACTTATTTTCTGGAATGATTAATAAGTTTCAAGTGAGCGAATGAAATGTAAAGATTTACATCCACTGTCGTGGAAATTGTAAGAAAAAAAAAGTCATACACGAGTGTGATCGAAAAAAGCCAATTTTAAAGACCCAATCAATTGGTCAGTGAGAAAAAAAGGTCATATTTCTGACAAGTGATTTGCGAGTCATAGATAAAGAATAAAAAAACTGGCAATTTAAACATCAAAGAAAACCAAAAATGTCTGCAGTCAAGAAATGTTTGAAAGGTTCTCTACCAGTTTTTCAGACATGGTTGAGGACCTGGCTAATTAACAGAAAGTGCTTATAGGTAATGTGGACAAAAACATTTAAAACTGAAACTGCTTCATCAACTTCTACTTTTTAAGGGACTCTTTTTTTCAGAGCTATAAATGTTTTTTTCCCCATAAAATATGGATAATCTATTGGATTTAAAACTACTATCAAAAGAGTGTTCCACAGTGGGAAAAGTCAGGTGTTACAGCCGCCAAGAGTCGATCTTGCAGCACTTTTTTTTTCTCTTTTAGGTGTTATGAAAATAATTTTTAAAAAATCATTCAAAATCTAAATCAGTAAGAAACAGCTGGAGGAAAAATGGAAATTGGTATCGACCAGGGAAACTGATCGGTGCATCTCCAGTCAAAATTACACGTTTTATCCGGAAAACATGTACGGTAATCACTATAGTATTAATATTGTCATTTCAATATACAGGAATTATGTTTTTTTCATACTCTTCTTTCACCACACTCTCCACACCACTCTTCATTGAAAAATGTACACCAAGTGAGGGAATAAAGAGCAGAATAAGCCTGTCCAAGAGGCCACATGTATTACTGGCATCCAGGATTTGCATGCACTTTAAATACATCTGACATAATATTTCTCCTAAGCACTCCTTTGCAATTGTCATACTGCAGCATTAAAATGATGACAGGAGTCTAGTTCAAGTCGAAATGTTGGAATATACATTCCAGGGTTCTCTTCAGCCTTTAAATTAAACTGATTACGTATAAGTCTTGTGAATTTAACAAACTCTGGTGGTTATTAAATCCTCAGATTCGATATGCATGTAAAAGGCATGAGACGTAATCAGAGATCAGAAAGTCTGATTTTCACTTTGTCTCTGAACAATAATAGGTAATCGGTGTTTAACAGAAAAAATTTCCTCTTGTTGTATTTGTAATGTTTTCCCATTCAATCGAAGATCAAACAGCACTTTTTTTCCTGTTTTTTAGTTCAAATTAAAAAAATAATTATAATTAGCAAGTCACGCCTCAAAGAAAACAAAAAATCAGTATTAACCTGGAGAAGCCTGATCAGTATATCTCCAGACTGTATCACAGATTATGCAATCCAGACTTTTGTCAGGATTTATAGTAAACTAGATATGTACAGATATTGCCAGATTAACACACCACCCCTTTTACTACACCTACAGATTTAGCCTGAATGAAATAGACAAAGAAATTCTACTTCCATTCAAAATAACCAAGTAACTAAGCTCCTCTATAGCTGCGATATTACCATCAAAACAGTGTCTGCAGCCAAGAAATCAACATATCAATGGCACATGCCAAAACAACCCTGCCCCGCACTTTCCCTCCAAAGATCATGGCAGATAAACCCCGAATCAGGGAGAAATTAACAAATGCTTGACATTTGCTCAACATCCATTATTCTGACACTTCTTCAGAATTTCAAAAGGCTGAATGCATGCTTAATCAACATTCATATTCCCAGAGCGAGCTCCAGCACCATATTGCAGCCCGCCTCAGTGCTGATGAAAACGGCACATTAGGGCCCGATTCGAAAAGCGTTCAGGGCCTCCTCACCGGGGTACTGTGTGTAAATGTGTGTGTGTGAGCGAGAACGTTAGGAGGGGAGGGATGCTTCACACTTTACTGTTTAAGCCTTTTCCAAAAACAGGGAGATCTGCAATGTTTTTCACTTCTGTTACCGTGAAAGGAAAATTTAAAAAAGTGTTTGTGCGTGAATGCGAGTGATTGTGTGTGGAGGTGGGGCGGGGGGCGGCAATCATTACATCCAAATTCATTCATAATAGCACAGAAGGACACAGAGGACTCTCACTTACCCTCCCTCTCCATCTTACTCTCCTTGCACTGACTCTCTCTGGGGACAAGTGGTGGAAGGACTGGGGGTCCCCTCTGGACCTGAGGGAAGTCAGGCAAAGCCTCAGAGGGAGGCTCATCATTTCCAATTCTAATATGAGAACCTGATGGGACTGATGTCACAGCACTGCGTTCACCGGCCTGCTGCCTAGCCACAGTCCAGAAACTAGACAGGACATCAGGGCTGGCTACGAGGAGAGCAGGAAAGACGGAGTGAGAACGGGAGGGGTTGATATTTGCATGCCCCACCATTGTGAGCGGGGGTAAAAAGTGACAGCACCGTGTCCAATTGTTTTCCCCTCTGAGCAGCTCGGCCCCAGCAAGAGAGGCCGGGCTGACAGATGACTCCCAACATCTGTGTTATGCAGCCGTTACAGATGAGGGACTCCACATTGCAGTCGTCCTCTCTGTGTCTGTCTATGGGACACTCCCTCTCTCCTCCCACTATCGCTTTTCAGGGAAGAGCTAAAAGACTGGCAGACCATCCATGGAAATTACTTTGAAATGGTCTATAACAATCATCTTGTTCAAAGTTTAAATTTTCTTCCCTTTGAGTCTCCAATCAAAAGCAATGACTGTGAAATGGGTTTGAACTCAACTTGAGCATAATAATAAGAACTGTTATTATTCTTTTATGCCAAGGAACACTTCAGTAGATTTATTTCAATAAAAAAAAAATCCAATTAAGAGTTACACTTTTCAAACAAAAATAAATGTATACAGATTGCAACATTTCAAATACAAAGATGTTATACAGCACTCCATTTAAACAGCACTCCATTTGAGTTGCAAGAGGAAAGTACACAGAAGTTAATTCTAACGGAGTAACATTGGTGCACATTTTTAGGCTTTAACAAGATCCAAGTTACATCAAAGTTTTAAAAACTTGCTCTACAACTTTGTTTTTACAGCTGAAATTACTTTTACACTCGTTGCAGTATATAGCTAGTTGGCTAGCTGCAAAGAGGCTACCGCATCTTCTCCATCGCCAAAATACAATGAAACTTACAGTTGTTAATGTAGGCAATAACTGTAATATATTGTCATAGCAGCAGTTAAAAATACTACTGCTGCTTTGTTTCAAATAAATGCAATTACATCATGTTAAACTGTTATAAAGTGTTATGTTAATCAGTCTAATTTATGTCTATTGATGCAAAAAAAGGTCTGCACCTGAAAAATATAAAACCCTGCAACTACATAGGATATGACGGTTAAATTGTGATAATATTTCTCACCAACAAAAAAACACTTTAACTGATTGGATAAATGTTTCTCCCAGTCTTTAATTTAATCATACCATAATCATCACATCCTTTCAATTCTGGCTTGCCAGTGAGAGACAATAATGCAATCCTAATAAGAAACAAACAATTTGCTATTACTATTATTTCTTACACTGCATTATCACAAAATTTTTTGTTTTGCAAATCACTGAATGCCATGATTTAATGCCTTAATACCTGCCCACTATAACCAAACTATTCTTTTGCCCATCATTTTATTGCAGGGTTGTCCACAACAAACCGCTAGCCCTCTTTTTCCTCCCCCCACCCCCGGCCAATATTTACGCAGTGGCAGGGCTCCCACACGGTCCGAAGGGACAGGAGGGGGTGTGGGGCGCGGGGCGGCTGACTGCTGTGCCTGAGCGCATGCTAAGAGATGATGGATGGCCTAGTCGATATGTTGTGTCTTAAGAGCCTGATTTCCTGCCAGTCCAATCACTAACCCTCCAGAGCCCGGCTCAGCTGATTGGACAACCAGAATAATTTTGCAGGCTGTGAAAACACTGCTGCCGTGCCTGTCTGTCAGGGCCGGTGACGAGACTCAGGGATTTTACAGAGCAAGGGCCTCCCAAGGATTGGTTATGGTGAACGAAATAATAACAATAACCAGCAAGACTAAACAAAGAGGCAAGCACCTCTGGGAGAAAAAGATTGCGCAGAATTATTGTAGCCAAAACTGTCCAATATTTTCCTTTCATCATTACACCCAGCAGCAATGCTGTTATATATATATATTAAAAAAAAAAAAAGGTATTTGGACAGTTTAATGGCTCAGGAAGTAAAATAAAAAAGCAGAAAAACAATACTCTTCAACTGTTGTTGTCTAAACAAGCACAGTGCTGCATGCACTTTATACACATGACATCCTGTAAAATGCTGACAGAGAGGGAACAAAGGCAGAGTGAAGCTGCGCCGAATCCCCTTTGGGGAGCTGATACTTTCTTCTAGATTGGTGATTAGGACACAATGGAAGTAGGAAGCTCCAAATACATGCGACTTTGTAAGTGACCTCGACGGGATCAGCCGTGGTGTCCTGGTGGCCTTGGGGGATTACACATGTTACATTCAATAAAGTGAGGGCCCTCAGTGTCAAGGAGAAAGGCAAACACAACCATTAACCTCTCTCTTCGATTTCTGGATGCACAAGCGCTGCATGGCAAAACACCGCCTAATGCTAGGGCGGAAGCTAAAGCAGAAACCTGTGTGGAATTAAGCAGTGATCATAGAGAATACATTTAATGGGATTATAAATGTTTAAAAGGTCTAAATTAGACATATAAAAGGGTGTGTAAACAAAATACAGACATGCAGCATGATCTCACACAAAAAATAATTAATCCAACCTTTAACCCGAGTTCATTTATTCAGTCAGAATAAATTTGCAAGAGAAAAAACAATTCTTTGCATAATTATTGGTTCCCCTGCTGTCAATGATGTAACTCCTCTCTAAGATAGGACAACACCTCCTCTTCTATATAATTTCGCAAGGTTGGAGCAAACAGATCTTTGATCGTTCCTCTTTATGCAATCACATAATCTCCTTCTCTTCAGAAACCTAACAGATTTTCTAGAGGATTTTCACCATAATTTACAGTGCACATGAGATGTTTTTTCACGTTTATCTTTTTAGCCCATTGCAAACCTACATAAAATACATGACTAAATCACACAGTTCCAGTGAAAGGCCCAATCAGTTGGCAAGTAGATAGCATATTATGGCAGTCTTTATGGCTAAATTGCACTGAGGAAAATGGTTGGGTACCAGAGTTGGCCGGGAACTATTTTATTTAGAAGGGATACAGGAAATGGGAAGATCTTTCATGTTCTAAACTATAGCATGGAAAAGGGGTATGATTACATTTATATTAAACTTCGTCATGCTCACTTTAAGGCTCACAGTTACCGAACAAGTAGTGTATTTGCATGTATTTGAGTAGGTAATAGGGTACTGTATTTACACTTAGAAAATATAAGGTTTTATTTTTATTATGTTTTGTTGGTGAAATGTCTGTCTGAAATAAAACATTATCATAGTCATAACATGTAACTATATGAGCTCCAACTACATGCAAGCCAGATCTCAAAAGTCTGATCTTGCTTCAATCCTTAAACTAAGCAACCAGCTCACAACACACTGTGAATGTTTTTACTAAAGTGAGATGTGGCATATTTAACCATTATTAGCATCTTTAAGGTTTATAAAAAATAAAATTGAGAAGCGATGTAGGAAAGTGTTAAAACTTAAACTGTACTATTCTTAGAATATGCCATGAAAAATATGCATTTTATCCAAGGCAACAGAGAGTGATATGTTCTGCAGATAACAGGAAGGCTTTCATAGCACAGCAAAGTTTTTCTGTCTTTAGAGATTTCTGTGAAATACTGGAGTATTTTTCTGTGCTTGTAGGCTGATAAATGCCTACAAGCACTGTTTCTATAGTTGCTTATAAACTAAAAGCTTATAAGAAACTAATTAAAGTTTCTAAAAACTCTGTTGAACTTTAAAAACGCAATACAAACATTTACAAAGGCATTGCTCCAGCTAACATGATTTCTCCCTAATAAATATACTCAAATTAAAGACGGGGCTATGCTGTTTCAGAGGAAGCTGCTGCACAAACTATACATTTGATTTATGAATTATTTACACATCTGTCAGGGCTGTCAATCGATTTGACTGTTTCCTCAATGTGTAAAGGTATGTGGTTTTAATTTAATTATTAGCACTAATTGTATGTCAAAGAATATACAGAAGCAATAAGCTGCTAAAAGAAGAAAAAAAAAGAAATATAGCATAGCGTGTAACTCACTGAGGAAATCTGTCTTTCAGCATCTTCATACATTGCCGAGTAGGTCTCAGCTGTTCAGTCCACCTCGCTATTTCTTTATACTCTGCACGGGACAGCCTCATCCTTCGGCTTCTACCCTATGTATAAACACAAAGAACAGAGAAATTAAGACTTATTCAGTCGGTAGCCTGGTGTAGGGAGGAAAACAGACACCTGTCAGACCCAGCTGAGCTGCTAACCGCAGTTAGCTTCATATTTACGTCACGCACCAAAGTAAATTGCCTCCCACAGACATTTCCTGTCATCGGTGTAGAGTTAACACACTTCTCATGAATACGGCATGCAAGAAACAAAACAATCCAGGCGGTTCAGTAACGTGTAAAGTGTTTATTTACCCTCAAATCCTGCTGCCTGGGGACAACCTCGAATAGCTTCTTCCCGCTAGGAAGTTGAAGCAAATGCGTTTTTGTGAAAAGTGAGCTGATTGGCTCATCCGTCCCGGGACCCCAGTAAACCGCTAGATGATTGGCTACTTCACAGTACAGGGCGGCGTAAATCTTCATGGATTCAGTCTCTCTCTGCAGTTGCATTTGTGCAGTGCACAAGTATGGAAGCCCATTTCAATACAAAAGTGCTGTCTCACGTCACTTGCCAAGTATATTGTAGCGCTGGGCAACAACTCTTGATATTCAATAACTTGAAAGGAAGGTTGTCATGGAACGCAGATTATTGTAATCTATCAAAAAAAAAAATATCTGCTTCATACCAAATCAAACGTTCATACCTATTCCGGTAAAATTTGGAAATAATTTCACTAATGAATAATTTTAAATTATTTTAATTTTAATCATGCATACATTTCAAAGAGATTTAAGCAGTAAGTATTTCACCTAGGAGAATTTCTCTCAAAGAAATAATGTTCTCATGAAGTGCAATAATGAAAACTAAAATTGTGCAGTTTTGTTATTTTTTTTTGTATAAGCAGGATGTTCCTCTCATTTGTACTGATTAAACAAACTGTTACATTTAAAAACATAATATTGGTGCAACAAATTGAATACAATATTCGGTACGTTTTATTAAATATTTCTGAGCAGAAATAGTGAACTACTAATAGGGGTAGTGGGGATATTATGTAAGATTGACTCCTAAGAATGGTTGTAAACATCATGGAGGAGCATTGTGTACAGAAGGTGGAGAGCTGGAAAGAATAGGAGCTTCTTAAAAAAACATGCCAATTTCAATGTATCAAATTGGGAAGTCAAATTTATTCTAAGTTATTTTAACTTAAGATAACACGATTGTGCTATAAAATGGCACTATGTACCAGATAACCAGATAATTTTTTTTATGCTTTCACTGGCTAATATTTAAAACCCTCCAAAATTACTTTTTATAGTGTTGCTTTTAATTTTTTAAAGCTTTGTGGGCTGTCACCATTCACACTTTTCACCTAACTAGTTATAGCTGCAGTAACTGTTTTAAAAATATGTTTTTACACATTAGTTAAATGTTACTATGTTATGACTCATAACAGCACAATATGAGACAGATCATCTGTGAAAATTGGAGCTTCTCTGCTTCCTCCCAGTGATCGCAGTGATCCTAGTATGGAGTTAAAATGGCATATCCTACTGCCATTTGCAGAAATGTGTTGCTCCCCGTCAGAAAAAAGCTAATAAGAGCCAATACGAAGGGCTTTGTAATGTCAATCATGCTTGAGTACACCTTCCCTCTACATAGTACGTACAAGCTCAAGATCGCCGGTTTGCTGCATCTTCCAATGGCAGAGAAACAGGCTAACATTATCTGCCATCATCAGTGGCTATGCTTTCTAGCCTTTGTATTTATGGCAGGCTCCCCTTTGGAGGAGGAGCTGCAGCGCATGAGAGAGCAAGAGCGAGGGAAGCACATATCTGAGCATGATTGACAGTACTAAAACCTTACTCCTGGCTCTGATTGGTTAATTCTGACTGAGTGTGTTGTATTTTTGCAAATGACAGTAAGACCACAAAGATAAAGATTTTCTTTCACAGGTTATATCTCCCAGTGACAGGTCATAATGACCGTTTTAACAAATATTGAAAAATATATTTTTTAAATAGTTACCGACTTCACTTTTAAGATCTAACTTATGTGTGGATGCAGAGTAACAAAATGTCTGAATATCGCAAAAGAAAACATTTTTAGTTTAACTAATGAACATGTGCTTTGCAATCAGCTGACAAAATTTGTTAGTCTTCTTTTTTTTTCTTCTTTAAAGCGATAGTGTAGCTATGATGTAAATGTTTTCATTTCTTTGAAATGACACATTTCTTCTAGCTGTGCGTTTTATGTGATGATAGGGTTAATTCATTCAGACCAATTCGTCTAATATATCCCTTGAGATCAGTATAATGTAAAAATGTCTCTCAGCAGCACTAAATTAGACTCTCATTAGGACTTCATATCAAGAATTGAAATTTATGGATTTTTAAACACATGGACAAAGCGGCTTTTTGGACAGCTGATGTATCTCTACAAATAACTGAGGGATTTTAAACTTTAATTGGCAGGACTGTGTGTAAGTCAAACATTCGTTTGCTTTCCTCCATTGTGGATGGACAATGCAGAGAAAGCTGCCATCTGACCTGTGTCGCATCAGAAAATAGAGTGCATTGTTGATGGGCAGTGTACTATGATGTCTGAGATGAGCTTGAGGTCTCGAGCAGCATGTTCACCGGCACAATCCGTGGGTCTGAAAGGGCTCAGCGCTCCGTGGTTGCTACAAAAGGGGAGCTGTGTAGCGGGATTGCTGCGGCCAGATAAGATCAGGGCCTCTGAGGAAGTCTGCTCTGATTGCTACAAAGGGCTGAGGTCAGGGGCTGGAGAAGCAGTTTATTCATCTAGGTATCAGAGGATCAGGGGGCTTTGGTGGGAGCCGCGTGTTTAATAGGTATAAAAGAATCCATGTAATGCAATGGTATAAAAAGATAAAAATCAGAGAGGGGGGTTTGAAGGCTATGCACTGTAATAGCTCCAAAAGCCAGGGGATCAGAGATTTTGTTGCAGCAATGTCTACTCCATTTCTTGTGTGCAGTGCTGTGCATTTTTTGCATGACCGTATGTGTTTGCGTGCATGTTTGACTGCTTTAAGAGCCGTCCTGGACTGTGTTTGAAGCTGTGGTGATTGAGGGGAGGCAGTGAAATGATGAGAGCTTCGGAGGCTGAGAGTAAACAGGGCAGCGGCACACCCAGTGTCGCTAACCAGCTGTGAAGCCTGCTCACAGTAGGAGATGAATTTACAAAGGATGTGTCCCTCTGATATCCAAGCAGGGCTGCACTGATCTCTGCTTCACGGCTCTTGGCGCACCATTGTAGTGCCAGGCACTGAGCCACTAATAGTACTTAGATACCTTAATGACAGAAAAACATTTACATTTTGCTTGTGGCAGAGGGGAATGTGGCTGCGGACGTGTGTGTGGGACAAAAAGTAAATAAATACATTTATTAAAAAAGGGTTTTCTTATCTTTATTTTATTTTATTCGCCAGTATATGCAGAGAAATTTGAAATATGCAACAATGTATAATTTACTTTTCACACAACTGGGCACGGGCTGGGTTAAGATTCTCACAGTTTGATAACTGGTAGGAAAGATTTAAAGCAAAATTTTATTTTATTAACATGATCTAACTAATTTTAATTTAAACAAAAGCTGTCCCTTTGTCTCCTAAAATGATATATATAGTGCCTGTCTTTCATACACAGGTTTAGGCAAAAATATAAAATAAACACCATTTTTCAATGCTTTTTATACAGGTTACCACACTCTTGTCATTTTACTTCTACATAGACTAACAAGTCTATGTGATACGCTTATAGCTGATTAGCTAGTTAATTAGTTAAGTAGCTGTTGTAGTTAGCTTCTTGACAGACATGCCAATTCCAACTTGCTATTTGTCATATGAAAACAAAAATATCTTTAATAAGAGTTTTGCGTGTGTGTTAAATGGGTAGTAGTCTTCTGTCAGTACAGCTGACCACCAGTGTGCAGCAATGGGGAGATGTTTTCACCCTATGCTTCATACAGCGAGAGAAAAAAAAATCTCTGCTATATCCTCAAATGGCTTTAAAAAGCAGGAATAATATGATTTAAACATAAGCAATTTTTAAATCAAAACTGAAAAATCTTGGTTATCTTGGTAACTGCAGCTAGCCCATGCCTAAAAGAGCCAGACCTTTATCAGGGATATTACTCACCTTACACATATGATGAGGATTTAATTCAGTAATACCTCAAACTTCCTTTGTAATATTGCGCTGATTTAAAAGTCACAGATCAGAAATCTAGCAATTTGCAGGCAGGAAATGCTTTCTTGTATTAGCAAGGTATCAAATTCATATTCCTTACTTCCAGCTCCCCCTTTAGAGGACCCATGAAAAGCTCACATCCATATTTCATATCACAGTGGAAAAAAAATATGGCTCATCCCAGCTTTAAGATCACAATTCTGTCATCCTGTGTCTAAATTCAATTAAAGGGGCACATAATTAAATATAATTGTGCTTACCCTCTTACCATAAGCATGCACACATTTTTAGTTGTAAATTGTTCAAGTCAAACGCAAGCAGAAGGTGAGCAAATGCAGCTCATTATTAGGGCGATTGATAATATTTTGAAACTGTATTTCTGTCCAAGCGGCTAGATGCAGAAACAAAGGCTGTAGCCTGAAGCTCATTAATCATAGTCAACGGGCTGTCCGGGAGCAATTTGCATGACCGAGGTGGCTGCACATGCTGCTGTTCAGATAGGCTGCTGGATCTGCCTCAGTTTGGCCAGGCCGTTAACTCTATGTCAATCACGGATAGCCCAGTAACAGTATGACGGAGGAAGAGGAAAAAAACATTTTCTTCTCATTACCCAACACTTCTTCATCTGTTCTCTCTTTCTTTCTGTTTTTATTTCAGCTCAATTTTCTATTCTAGCTGGGGCTGGCTTCATTGTGAAAATTGTCAAAGATGTGCATTTCTAAAGCAACAAACTTTTTCATGCACTCATTTGCATCATTTAACATGACTGTATTTTGTATTGTATGTATCTCTTGTTTTTCATAATGGTTGACAATCTTATCTTTTTGGTCGATGAGGAAAAGCTATTTCTATGATGATTTTTGTCATCTTTGATCAATTTTAACTGCAGATAATTGAGTTGAGGTGCGATGCAGAACAGTTCAAAATGAAGCACAATTTTACAAAGCTGTAACCTCCATGCTGGGTCGATGCTGTGAATGCTTCTAATTATCTCACTGAACTTTCAAAAAGAGAGGCTAATTTTAATTCTTTTTTTTTTCTTTTTTTTACTTCCTAAATGTGTGCGTCTGTGCTTTCAAGCCTGTATCAGCAGATAGACATTGAGGTGTATTTTTGTGTGTCACCCATCCACCATCACCACACACAGACATGTGAGCGTAGCCCGCGTCTGGCCCCTCACCGCTTGCTGGGGATCATGCTGTACCCCCCACTTCACTCCTGCCCCTCAGACCCCCAATCCGCTAACATCCTGGAGGCATTTTTCTCATTATCAAATATTGTTTGATGTCTTTGTTTCTTGATGATTAACCACGGTCACCAAACACTGGTCTGGATTGTTTAAAATTTAATTTTGGGAGGACAGGTGGGGGGGTGGGGGAGGCTCTCAAGTACCTGCAGTGGGGCTGAATGATTGGGGAGGGAACACCCGTGTTTTATGCATTCCATTTTCCACGCAGACATGCAAGAGGACTCGTTTTGAAAAAACACAATAAATCCTGGAGGATCATTAATGGAGTTGCAGTCCTTTTTTATGACCATTGTTATTCTATGTTGTATTGAGACGCAATCAATTAAGGCATCACACATTGAGTCAAGTTTTTAGAATAGATATGATATTGAATAATACTGCTTGCTTGGATATATGTGTAAAACAGATATTAAAGGTGCACATATTTGTTTTTCCAAATTATGCTTATTGGGGCATCCTCTGACGTTCTTGACCATGCTTTTCAGTGTAATTTTTGCATCATGAAGACAAACAGCCTGAATCGAGAATCAAAGATTTATGATGGAATAAACTTTGTGAGCAAACAAATAGGGAAACAATGCTCTCCCCCTAATGCCAGCATGTCAAAACTATATTGAATACTTGAAATATTTGTGTATCTGAAGCCTGAATAGCAACCATTATATTGGTGTAATGATATTATCCCCTGAAATTTGGAGTGAAAGAAAAATGGCAGAAATGAGCAGTACCATTGTCTCCCCCTTTTTATTTAAACAAATTGCACGAGCAGAGAGAGAGGGAGAGAGAGAGAGACACAGACTGACGGAGGCAAAGAGAGACAAAAAGAGAGAAAGGCTCTGTGAATGAAAGGTTATGCGTCGTCCCTTGTGTTTGTGTTGTCAATAACTGGAGAAGGCTGTCAAGAAAGTGGGGACATAAAGGTCAATAACTCAGGCAAATGTGTTCGTGTTTGTTCGCTCCTGCTGATAGTGCAGCAAACGTCAGAGCCTGTGTCTGACACCACACAATAACACAAATAGTGGGGCTATAGCAGCAGAATAGTCATTATTAGTAGAATTATTATTGTTGCTGCTGGGAGTGAGAAGGGAAACCTCAGCACATGGCTGTGACAGCCGGCTTGGTGTCACTCAAACATCACTCCGTAATGAAACATGCCAGAGATCTGAGACAACGATGATAAAGTGTAAACATGCAGAGATTAAGCTTCCACATTATTTTGCCATACGATCTTAACCCCTTACAGTCTGAAATAAGAAATAATAGTCGGGAAGCTACATATTTATTGGATGCTTTTAGCAAGGCGGTCTTTTAAAAATACCAGCTGGATCGTAACTGATACACAAAAACAACAATGATAAATTATAAACGTGCAGCGATTACGCTCTCAAATCAGTTTGACATCTTAACCATTTAAAGCTTGATACTGAGCTTATGGATGGTTTACCCAAAGCATTTATTTTAATCCACTGGCTTTCCGATTCTTTGTTTCATAATTGATATTTTTTTATGGCCAAAACGATATAGACTAAATGCCTCAAAAACACATGGCAGAAATAAAATATACACTATTTTTAAAAATATAATTTTTTTAAAAGCTTAAGTCATATATATCTGAATACACATGCTTTCGCCTCAGTTTTACAAAGAAAAATGAAGTGTAAGATTTTTTTTGAGGTATGCCTTATGCTGTATCTACTACAAAATATTTTTTTTCACCTTATTTTCTGCAACCATTTCATGAGAACATTTACTAAAAGAAAATTTTTGCTTTTTTAGGAGGTGATTATATAGCCATTCTTAGATCTCATACAGAAGACAAGTGGAGAATTAGCTACAGCAGAATTTTGAGGATTTTGCCACTTTTGTAAAAGAGGTAGAGTTTTCTGAATTATAAAAAAATTATACATTTGGCATTTTTGGCTTAAATGCAAACTTTTGAAGGAAATGGAATATATAAATAGAAGTGGTTTAGTAATTTGGCACCTTTTATTATTTTTATGTTCTATTTTACATTGGAATATGATGCATTTATATTATTTTTGCTACTTCCAACACACGATTTTTTATTACTTATAGTGTAGAAAATACTTTGGCTCTCGTTAGTCTAGCCATTTTAGAAAGGTATTTAGTATTTTGAATAGAGAAGACAAGAAACAACTTTAAATAATATCCTATTTATGCAACATAATGTTTAGGAGTTTTGCCTGAATTAAACTCATTGTTTATACACAATCTTATTTTATTCTGTTCCTACTTAGTGCATTTTCCTTGCCTTGAGAGCAATAAACACACAATTAACAGACTTAACTAATTCATGAGGAACATTGTAAAACTAACAAAAGGCGTAAGTACTGTACAGACACCACTGTCACTGGTGAATATTGTTATTGTGTTGCTTTTAATTGCAGGCTGAGGAAGTGGCAGAGGAGGAGGAGGCCATGTGTTTTGAATATAGGTCTTTGGTTACCATAGCAAAAAAGAAACACAAGCTTCCCACTTATATTTAACGTCAGAGGGTACGTGGAGATGTTAAATTTTCTACTTTAAGCCAGTTGCAAAACTAATGACCCTTTTTAAAACACAAAGACAGCAGATAGTGAGCAGTAATTCCTCAAACAGCAGCGTGAAATCCTCTGGCCATTCAGCTTGATCTGTGGTCAAAGAAAAGGTCCCACTAGTTTAGTTTCCCATTATCACACAAGCTTCCTACTTCTAGTTATATTCCTTTCTGTCTATTTTCACTTTTGTCACTTTGAAATCAGCTCTGAATGAGCTTGTTCTCTGTATGAATCTGTAGTAATTAAACCTATAAATCATTTTAAGTGTATTGCCTGAAAATGCAGATTAAAATCACTACCTCACATTCCTAGCTTTTTGTGTAAACTTGAGAGGTTTTATTTGCCATTGTCCACAAAATTTGCAAACGTGTCTCAGTGTTTTCCGCAGATGAAGCAGAAATGTACCTGTAGGAGGTATATAAAGTCCATAGGGGAAAGCGGATCCCTGTGCCTTTTGTCACCCGCTCCCCAGTCAGTTTGTTTGTTGTTTGTGGAAGCTCGTAGAGGTTTACATTACATATGATTATGTAAATCTGGAGCTGTTCTTGTGCATTAAGGGTCGATGCATTTTCAGGATCTTTTCTATAGCAGTCAAGTTGTTATTTCGGAATGCTTTTATTATTTGAGAGTGCAACAAAGAAAGTCTTTTGTTCGCTCTTTGCCACACACACACACACACACACACACACACACACCCCACGCATACAAGCATAAGCAAACACACACACTCAGAGATATGCACTTTTCTGCTCCTGTCCATGACTTACTACTGTCCCCTAGTGGCGCTATCTTCCACAGCCTCCATATCCATTTCCATCAACTTTCCATACTTCCATTCACCTGACTTCCCCTTGTCCACGTCATGCTCCCCAACATTCCCCTCCCTATCTTATCATACTCAAACATTTAAAGGGCTGATTTGTTGTATTGTATGACGGAAAGCTCCAATTATGCATTGCTGTGTCCACAGTGACTTTGCTTTCAATGGAAGGTTCAAACAGAGTCAACAAAAACAGGAACCCTGATGCTTTGTGGCTATTGTGAGGCCAGGGCTCATGTCAATAAGGTATTGTTTGGTCAGAGTGCCACTCCGAAACTGCAGGGAGAATGTTATCAGACCTGTAGAAATTGGCTATGTGTAATGGTGTTAAAATGCAAGCAGGATTGTTTGAGCAAGCACAACACAAGTGTACACAAGAAATAGATCTCAATGATGTGGTTTAAAAATCAGAATTCTTTTTTTTTTTTTTCAGAACAAAAATCACAGTGACAAGACAAAGTAATTAACCAGTAAAACCAGTAAAATAATACATTTTATTTAGGATATTATGCAAGTTGAAAGATGCAGATACAATCATTTTTACTCTAATCTGATTCAAAATATAATACATTACTGTTTTCTCAAATCATGTTCTCTCTGTTCCGTAGACTTGAAAGTAAATGGACAGCATTTATTCGTGTATATTTTAACAAATAGATATATTTGCACAGCTATCAGTTATAAATAACTTGATAACAGCCATGAGAATCACCTTCGTTAAACATTTTAAACCTTTGGCTTGATGTGAATTGGCTTTTGGAAAAAATATTAAGACAGTAAAATTTTAAAATGTATTTATTTATATACTTTAAATCTGATCTAGAAAGAATGTTTTCCTGTTTCCAAATATGGAGTTTGAATGGATGTAGATGTAATTATCTACATCCATTCAAACTCCATATTTGTAATTATTGTTAAATTTTCTTCATTTGCTCATTTGTTTATTATTGTTTTTGAGCTGGTTTTTTGTCACATTTTAATTTTTACTCCCAGCCTGTAATTTTTTATTTCTGAAAAGTGGCATATTAATAAATTTTAATTTTGAAAATTTGCTCTGTTTATTGACAAACATGGCCTGCATGTTGAGAATCTTAGCTTGCTAGCAAGTTTTAATTTAGCATTTGCAAAGTTAAACAAGTTAAAGCATACAATGGTAATGAATAGTGTTTTAAAAAAATAAATAAATAGTGCTAAGCTTTTAAAATCCATTTTATGTACTTGAAATGTGGTCCAGGTTGAAATTAAACTGTTTTCAACTATGGGTACTTTAAATAAAATGTGTTTTTAAAAACTGTATTTTATTATTTGTTTTTAATTGTCTGTTGTAGTTAATCTGTTTTTTCGTCTTTTTAATCATGCTCTAATATTTATGTTGTGTCCTTGTAATGCACTTTGTGATTTTTATCTGTAAAACGTGCTTTTTCAATTAACTTACTTATAGCTCAGATGTAATATGCAATGACTTCCTCTGGGTTAAACAATTTACTGAGGCAACAATGTTACAGAATAGATGTTAGCATTTTAAAAGTTTCCTAACATTGGATTAACACTTTTGTGTGCCAATATTTAACATGTGCCCTGGCCTGGCAACAATAACCTCAGGGTTATGAAGCTCTACTTGCTGGTAGGTCTGTTATTAGCATTAGCACTGTTGCTAAAGTAGCTAAACCTGGATACACATTCACTGAATTTCTTCTAAAGGTAACAAATAAAACCTTCCCTTTAAAATCACAGCCTAAACGTGTCCTTCATTAGCAACAGATTCCTTAAGATTAAGCCGCTCAGCTTGGCAGCAAATACGACTTTAGCTTTAGCAATATTGCTAACAAAGCTCAATTCTTGCTTCAGGACAAGAAAATTGTTCCAGCTAAAATTTGTGTGACAGGCAATAAATTTTAGTTAGGTATTTGTACAACAATACCACCTTAATAAACATGTCAGGCTTACGTCACTCTCAAACATTAAATAAGAACTGCAAACAGTTGACTGAACCAACATCTTAGTAAATATCAATTAGTTTAATAGCTATGGTAATCAAAACATTTTAGGCAACGTATGATTTGTTACAAATAAGATGTTATTAATGTTTTTACATTTAAAATCTAATATGTTTGAATTTTTAACATATATATATTTCACCTTTTATATTGTTAAATTCTCTACAATTTCTTAGTTTTGGAGGTTTTTGTAAAGGACCTATCTTCATTTCTAACATTGAACAGAATTCATCTATATATGTTTTATAATTTGTTTTTCTTTCCTGATTGCTGCTATTCCATATTCAATTGGCAAGATAACGTGGAACAGAGCTAATAAATAAATAGGTCAGCCTCCACAAGCAGGGTGCAGATACACACAGTCTAGTCAGTCATGTCAAAAGTCCAATTACACAGGTTATAGTGGATGGCACCTCTGTCTCCAGTGCCCCATCCCTCCTGGGATAGCTTTTCAATGAGAGGGCTATCACTCAAACCCAAACCACATTCATTCATTAGTCTGTTAAGATGGGCATCAATTATTCATCAAGAAGGTGGCCAGTGGATTATTACTGTCAGCAGCAGGCTTATTGTATCAAAGGTTGATTATGGCTTGCTTGATTTAGCATGATCTACTGTTTGGGTCATCAAATATAAAAGACAACTTAAAATACAAGGCATAAAATCTTAAGGTGAAGTTTTGCTAAGACGTTGTTTATCCTGGTTTACTGACTTGATTTGGAGCTAACATCTTTTCATTTTGATTTATTTGCAAAATAACATCAACACTTTCCTTTCACCTTTCTTATTTTTTTTTTATTGTGCTCACAACTTCTTGTCCTTCTTTTTGTCCATGGCATCATCCCAAAAAATTTACATTCAGACCACTCTGTTAAAAGGTTTTATTAGAAAGTTAAGCAGTCCTATGGGGATTTTTCTGTAAAATTATATGGGGTTAGCAGTAAAATAGTTCCAGTCCTAAGCATAGACAAAATCCAGAGATGACTGATTAGGGTATTGTTTCTTATTTTATCATTAAATATAGTTATTTTTGTATTTTTGTACTTATTAAATGTTTTAGAAAAACTTTAACTTTATTCGCACTTGGTTTTAGTTACAAATCTAAATTAAATACGTCAAAAAATTAAAGGTTTTCTATTTTCTTGTACAAGATAATTACTTTTTCACCTTGGTTTTTCATCATACAACTTACAGAAAATACTCTACAATAAGGAGTTAATAAGTTATCCTTCCATCAGTGAAGTCTGAATATTAACCTACTTTTCCCTTTCATTTCCCCACAGAACGCCTTTTGCAAACATACCTGATTTGAGTTTCTTTTAAGCAAACAGGCTGCAAGCGAAGCAATGTTTTAGCAAATACAGACCAAAGTGCTTCTTGAAACGAGGTTCCTGCTACAACATTGCATTTTGGTGGCATGTTAGAAGGCCTTTCCCATGGGAAATTTCAGCTGGTTCAAAATAGGTTTTTGGATTTAGTAAACCACATTGAATACTGTCTGTGAATACACACCATGCAAAAAAAATTAAAATTCTCTTCTACTTTTATGTACTTGAACAATGCAAAGTAGTGCATCGAGTGGAATGGTAAAGAGGAATGTTCTTAATTTATTAAGTTATTTTTTTTATCCAAATTAGCTGAATATGATCTAAATCATTTTATGGTAGATTTTTAATACTCGATTTTCTCTGAGCATCACTTTTTTTCTATCAACTACGCACAACTTCCTTATTGTGGATGACCATCTCTATAGCATACTACCTCTACCCTGTTACACAGTGTGGATGATGTGTTTTGGTTGATTCAAAGCTTTGATTCATAGACTTGGTCTATCCGATAAAATCCCTACTAACACAATAACGAATAAGCAATTTTTCATACGGATCAAAGTCACCAGCTGTTTTAATTCTTCCAGACTGCAGGCTGTGCATCCACCCTGTTTACAACTCTATGGGGATTGTCTTAATGTTGTGTCTTCCCTTTTTCCTCGTCTCTATACTGCACCTCCACACTGAGACTCTTTCAAGAAGGTGTCTAATTTAGTGGCTAAGAGGCGAAGTTATACCTGGGCTAGTTATGAAGAAGGTTGCTCCCTCGAGAAGCACAATGACTGTTTACGGGCGCCCTGACAATGCCTGAGCAGATGATGAAGCACCTGCCGGTCTTTCTACCATGTCTGCTCCAGCCCTCTCTGCCTGTTAGCTCACCTTAATATACTCCGCTTTGTTTCTTCTTTCACTCTTCCTTCCCTCCACTTCTTGTCGTATCCTTCCACTCTTTTGCCCCTTGTCTTGCTCTTTGCTTCGCCCTCCGCAAAGCCACACATTCCCTACTCAGGTTTGCATTTTACAACCGTCCTCACTGCTCTCCCTGTAAAGCAGGCCTATCTACACACTACGTCTGCTCCTGAGAGTAAGAGAGCTTTCCTTTGTATACCTTTGCGATACTTCTCCTTGTACACCACGCATCTACACACTCAAACACAGATGTACGAACCTGCAAAAAGAACTGTGGTCAGTTTTTGTTTATGATGGGGAAAGGCAATATCGAGATTATTTCAGAGTAGTGTCATCAGGTGAAATGTATCACTGTCAGGAGTATGTTTTATGTGTCTGAGTCCTCAGCCGAAGCCATTTTGGGAACAGAAAATAAAATATCATATGACCTGCTCTGGTATAAAAGTAAACTATCAGCTGTAAATCCGATACACAACCACACTTGCCTGTGTGTGAGCAGGAACAGAAATGAGCTCTCTTTGACATAGAGCTTACACCTGTGTCTCATGTGTTTGAAAAACTGTTAATCTTGTAACCATGTTAAAATTTAGGGAAAAAAATCACATATTTTAATTATTTTCTTAAATTTGATGACAATAATAAAAGGAATGCATGTAAATAAAACAAAGATGTCAGTTCTCTGTGATAACTTTTAGACTTGAGTATTGATTGAAGCATATCTTTATATTCTCTTTTCATAATATTCTAAATATATATATATATATATATATATATATATATATATATATATATGTATATGTTTTATATAACCTCTAATTTATTTATATATACAAAATAAAAATATGAATA
>CAEFZY010008932.1:0-16527 GCA_903066815.1 Brachyrhaphis roseni | reverse complement strand
CTAACTAAGTTACTTTTTCAAGGAGTAATCAGTAATCTGATTAAAGTTACTTTTTCAAAGTAACTATGCCATCACTGTCTACAACCCGTGAAGCAGCTCGGCTCATCTCGCTTTTATTTTGGAAACCGACACGCAACATGAAGCAGTCACATGACCCAAGTACTGTGAGGCATCGTTTGTTGTAAGTCACGTGGTTTTTAGAAAGTTGACACAAGCCTCGAAGCGGGGCTTCATCTGACACGCCCCTTTTAGCCTGGTTCAGATCGGCCATCTCTACTAAATACACAGCAGGACTTTCAGTCTTGCTTGCTGCTTTTGGGTTCACTAATACACATGATGAGATGAAGTTAATTAAGTTATAAGTTAAATAAAAAGGATTGTGAGAATTAAATTAGATAGACAGAGGCGTATTAAGTCCACTTAAGTAAATTCTGATCCATCAAGTGAGAAATTATGCTAACATTTATTTCAGGGAGAGAAAAAAATTTAAAACAATAAATAGTTAAAGTTAATTGTAAAACTAAAAACAAAGCACCCTCAGTCAATGTCTTTGTTCAGAATAAGAAAAGTGTTTTCAAAAGGAGAAATTAAATTCATGTGATATTCTGTTCTTTTAATAAAAACATCCATCAGTTGTTTATTCCAGCATATCCTTGGAGGTTTACTGATGAACTGATGCCAATATCCAGCAGTTATTGGTTAAGGAGGCAAGAGATGTTTACCATGGCTCCATAAGAGGGCATCACAGAGACACAGAATAAACAACCATGAACACAAATACACATACTCAAGAAAAAAAGGAATAAGATTTGCCACATGACATACTCTGCAATGTAAGCAACATCAGCAAGATGTGAAATATCTAATGTGCCTCTGTGGCAGGTAAAACTGATGGTGTTTTAATATAAAGAAACACCAGAAATGTAAAGACAAGCAAGTCGGGAAGCCCAGGCAGATAAACCACAGGCTGAGTGGTACTCTGCAAACAAAGACCAGGTGGCTTAATAACAGAGTTCAAATAAACGAAACAACAAGGACAAGCTCTTGGTAAAAACAAACAAAAAAGTAAAGTAAAGTAAAACATAAAGCAGATCCTCCTAAGCAGGAGACAAAGGTAATGAATGGTCGTCAAATTGATGTTGAATTTATAAGTGAGGCTATTAATAGAACATATATCAAACAACAGGTGATGACAAATCTAAACATTTTTATTTGACAAAAAACAAAACCATCCAGAAAACAAAGACTTTCTGAATTGGCATGCTTACTTTTTGATTTACATGTGAAGGTATTTTAATTACTGAATTACAGAAAAAATATTTTTTTAAGGTGGAATAGGAGTGGGGTGGTTTCATTCAGTGGGTTAATTTTTTTTTAACCTAAGCTATCTTTGTTTCCTAAAGTTTCATAATTGCAATTCCTTTTTGCTGGACTTTCCTCCCAGATAATCCTTCAAAGCTCTAGTAAAACTCATTTACTTTTGCACTCAAAATGCCTAAAAATAAAAAGTAAACAGAAGTAGAATGTAGCAGTAGTTGAGCCTGATTAGCTCATTACTGTTGCTCCTTTCAACCTGCTCTCATTTGTTGCTGAATATTTTTTGTTCCCCAATGTGGTTCTCATACAGAGCCAAAGATGAGTATCGAGCCAGCAATGCTCTTGACCAACACTGCTTTGTCTGCCAAGTCACTGAGTGCCTCCAAATAAGACTTTTATATGAAAATCAGGGACCTTGGGATGAAAGCAGCAATATTGTGCAAAATTTGTCCTTTGTTTAAAACAAATTAGTCCATTAGGGAAATTTATGGAAATGCACCTGATTTTACTTTGTTGAACTTTCATTTATGGAGCAATATCATTTTAAAACCTGGACAAAGTGTGTCATTTATTTGGGATGGCTATTAAGAGAGGTATTTATGTATTCATATGACTAATTTCATGTTCATACATGATAGCTTAGCTTTTGGCAGCAACGGTCAAGAACACAAGGTCATCCTCAAATGATTAGTTGCTCTAGTACTGTTTAGGTACAAACATATAGGACTGATGGCATAAAACTGCTGAAAGGCAAATGATCTGTACTCTATTCCTTTTTTCAAATATTATCCAATCTGCCTCACAGAACGTTTACATTTTTTTATGACATGCTCCACAATTGAGTTGGGTATAAGGAGTGGGTGGGCAGGAAATGTAGAATCAGCATTTAAGCAGATGAACAGGAAAACCAAGGATCCAACTAAGCTTTCTTTACATCATACCATTTAACCACAGCCATCCACTTTTTTATTATGTCTTTATATAAAACTGCCAAATGTGAAATGTAAAAATGTACTTTCTGCAATTATCTTTAAAACAAGTTTGCAAGAGTTGTTTGAGTAGGTCTGCTTCACTATGTGAGAAGGATTTACTTAATTCTGTTGATTTACACTCCCCGGCCACGTTATTAGGTACACCTTACTAATACTGGGTTGGACCTCCTTATGCCTTCAAAACTGTCTGAACCCTCCTGTTATGTTGCGGGTCAAATTGACCCGCTTTAATTTTAAAATTAAAAAAAATAATAATTGGAAGTATTTCTGTTGCATAAAACTTTTTCTATTTGTCTTAAAAGGTGTACTCTACACATAAATTGAAAATTTATTAATTTTACACATGTGCAACCCCCATGCATCTACATATTACATAGATACTGTTCGGGTCAATTTGACCTGGCAGTCAAGTTGAAGGGTAAAAAAGATTTAAAAAATGTCCAATTCTATATGCTTCCTGTGAACCATATTTCATCACACACACACACAGACACGCACACACCACACACATACATGGACACGTGCACACAAGCTACTCACTATTCTCTTTACTTCACTAGGAAACAGCGAGAAAGCAGGTATTCATACAATTTTTGACGGGAACATTTTCTGTTCCCGTTGGCAAACTCTAGTGACGGATCTGGCAACACCGATGCATCGGCGCATGCGCCAAGCCCATAGACAAAACCCCGCATTGCTTTCAGTAAGTCACCGATGACCGATACAGGAACTGTTTCAAAATGACACTGGCCACCAAACTGTGTTTATAAGGAAGTGAGTCTGTCAACAGGATGCATTTGCCAAAAGAATTCTTGATCTTTTACAGCGTCAACAATGGAGCCTCAAGGCAAACCAAAGGTTTCATAGTTTGGGACCATTTTGATCTTACATCAGAAAATAAGGTATTGGTTCTCACTTCGTTGTTGTTTCATCAGGTTCTTTACAGTTTCTACTTGATCTATCCGAATCCAAATTCAGCTGAAATTGACTCTTAGTTTACTTTCATATTATGTTCTGCAGGTTAAGTGTTGCATATGTTTGACCGAATTGCCTTATTTAAATAAATCCACCTCCTCAAAGCTGAGGTATTATAGGGCATCAGAATGAAGTGTCAGATTCACCTGAATAAACTCAGGTATACAGTCATTCTACAAATGACTCAGTTGCTTTTTTATAAATTATTTCATATAAATATATTGTTTACTTCATTTTTTTTGACAGCAAGAGAAATTGTGTCAAAAAAGCGTAACAGACTAAATTTCAAAATGTTGGAAAAACTTATTTCTTTGAATAAAAATTTGTAAAAGAAAAAAAAAAAAACAGTCCACAAACATCCTTATTCCAATCACGTTAACTTAAAATTTTCATCTCTTGGTACATGTTCACATTATTTATTGACTGTATCTAAGAATATCAAATATATTTTGAATTTAACTGAATATATTACGTAATGCAATATATAATATACAATAAAATACAATGACTTAAATCTTATTGTATCAGTCTGTCAACTACGTTGCCTCTAGGGATTTTTAATGTCCAGCAGGTGTCAGTATTCAGTGACACAGTATCTATACAGTTTTGCTTTGGGTCGAAAGCTTCATAATGCCTCATTTATCCATCACTAGAAAACTCCACCCACACTCAGTGACACTCAGCAGAAGTGGGGGGGAAACATAAATATTCTCTGCAAGTTCAATTATAAAGCTCACTCATTGGGGGAAAAAAATCTAAATATAGGCTAATCTAAAAATATTTACAAAGGATCAATTTTAAGGAAATTATTGTTTGTTTGTTTGTTTTTGTTGTTGTTTGTAGGTTTTTTTTCAGTGGACATAAAAAAATGTAATTCCAATTGAGTAAATGAGTAGTTTGTCGTCATTGATCCTTAATTTCTGAGAAAAAAAAACATTATTGCACAAATATTGATTGAAATGGTTAGTGTTGGAGTTAATAATCAGATACAAAAATGTTTTGGAGGATTTTTTTGGGTTTCTGACACTATTGCATGATTAAATACTCCTTGGGTCAAATTGACCCAGGACCATTATTGCTGTAGCCTACCTCAGAAACTAACATAGCAGGAGGATTAATCCTTCGTGGCATAGATTCAACAAGGTATTGGAAACATTCCTCAGAGAGTCTGGTCCATATTCACATGATAGCATCATGCAGTTGCTGCAGATTTGTTGGCTGGACATCCATGATCCAAATCTGCAGTTCCACCACATCCCAAAGGTTCTCTACTGGATTGAGATTTGGTGACTGTGGAGGCCATTTGAGCTCAGTGAACTCATTATTGTGTTCAAGAAACCAGTTTGAGATGATTCATGCTTTAAGACATGGTGCATTATCCTACTGGAAGTAGCCATCAGAAGATAGTACATTGTGGTCTTAAAGGGACAATGGTTTCATGCTTTCATGTTGTAGATGCCAAATTCTGACCCTACCGATCCAAATATCGCAGCAGAAATCGAGACTCATCAGACCAGGCAACGTTTTTCCAATCTTCTATTGCCCAATTTTGGTGAGTCTGTGCGAATTGTTGCCTGTTCTTAGCTGACAGCAGTGGCACCCGGTGTGGTGTTCTGCTACTGTAGCCCATCTGCCTCATGGTTCGATGTGTTGTGCATTCAGAGATGCTCTTTGCATACCTCAGTTGTAACGAGTTGCTACTGTTGCCGTTCTATCAGCTCAAACCCCTCTGGCCATTCTCCTCTGACATCAAGTCATTTGTGCCCACAGAACTGCTGCTCACTGGATATTTTCTCTTTTTCGGACCATTCTCTGTAGACTCTTGAGATGGTTGTGTGTGAACGTCCCAGTAGATCAGCAACTTCTGAAATACTCAGACCATCTTATCTGGCACCAACAACCATGCCACTTTCAAAGTCACATAAATCACTTTTCTTCCCCATTTTGATGCTCGGTTTGAACTGCAGCAGATCGTTTTGGCCATGTCTGCATGGGTTGAGTTGAGTTGCTGCCATGTGATTGGCTGTTTTGACATTTGTGTTACTGAGCAATTGGACAGGTGTACCTAATAAAGTGGCCGGTGAGTGTATATAGTGTGAATTCACAACATAAGCTATACAAGAGGTCTTCACAGAAGTCAAACAGGTCAGATATAAAGCCCATATTTTATAGTATTATTAAGTACAACACAGATATGAATTTATTAATTCATATTCATTTGGTAGAAAAGAAAGTACATCCTCTCCCAGTTCTTTTGATATACAGTTGAATTTGTCTTTATCTGTATTAAAAATGGCTTAAATTTAACTTCTTTAAATGTACAAAATTACTCCACACAGATGTCACTGTCTTCTCAGTTATTAAAAAAATTTATTCCAAAAATATAGACAAGAAGAGGGATGCATTTACCTTTACCATGAACTGAGTAAATGATGCTAATGCACATTTGTAGAAAAGAATATCTTTTTTTATTTTTATGTTCTCATTGGAAAGCTTACAAACTACACTTAACTCAAATAACTCAAAACACCCTGGACTTGTTCATGGTTTCTGCCACTTCTCATTAGCTAAGAGAATAATGCTTTCATTTCAGGTTGGACATATATAGATGTTCTGTTATTGCGGGGCATTTTCAAATTAGGTGGTCTGTAAGGGTTTGTTAAATGGGTTAAGTGGTCTTTAGCCTGAAAAAGTTTGAGAAGCACTGCTTTATGGTAAAGAAAGTTCAATGTGCACGGTGTTTTGAAAATTGCCGGGTGGCACTTTTGAGTCATTTTTTTGCTAATTTTTTAACAATTTCAAAATAGGTAAATTTCACACAGGTCTGATGTGTCCACCAAGTTTGGTGAGTTCTCAGATATGTTTACACCTCCAAAAGACCAGTTCATTTGATGGAAGAATCATAATTGCTCTTGGTGAAGGCAGAAGCTTTTTTCCTCTGCTCTTTCCCTGCCCATGCGCATGGGCAGGGAATCCATGCCCCACTCAACCCTTTCGAAGTAGTTCTTTGAAAGGGGACCTTACAATTGCTTGCTCTGTTGTTGTCCTGTTTTTTTCTAAATTTTTGGAGACTTTGCTTACACATCCTTCAAATCTACAAATAATGGATCTGGTCAACTGGTCTCTCAGTGCAATTGATCAAATTTTCTCGATGAGAAAACTGGGCACAGGAACACCCTCTGGTCCTGCGGGGACACACCTGGCGGGATACACCATGGATTTATTCATGATAACAGGATTTCTGTTGTTAGGAGCTCGCAGATACCTGGCTTATCGACAAATTTGTGACAGACTTGGCCGATCTAGCGAAGACTCAGACTGTTGGTGTGGACAGAGACTTAAGTTAGATATGAGTCTTGCTGCGACTCGCAACCCAGCTGAGGACTCCAAAACTCACTAACAGAATGGAATCGATTATTATTATTATTACGTTTATTTGATAGGGACAGATACACATCGACATAGACAAACTGAGCAAAACAGCAGTCCCATGTTTGCATCATAGTGTAATAGCAACTTGTCCCTAAATGGGCTTTTAAACAGTACCTCTAAAAATTTGAAGTGAGAATCATTTAAAATAGCACAAAATAATGTTGATAACATTTATAAACAAAAAGTGAAATATAAAACATTAAAAATGGATACAGTTCTGTTTTTGACAAAACCAGTGTTCTGTTTGTTTTTTGAACGTATTAAAACTGGTTACGGACTTTAAATCAACAGGAAGTGAATTCCAAACTGAAGTTCCTCTCAGTGGTTCTTACAATTTCCATCTAAAGCCGCTCTTGTAGATCTGCTATTGCCCTGCAGTCTCTGTATGCAATCACTTAATGGTGTAGGTGCATATCCGTTAAAACACTTAAAATCAATTTTAAAAGATTATAATTTATAAAATTGGGAATGTCCAAAATGCCAAATTTAGCCAAAATGTGACAATGATGGAATCTGATTGACTTTTATATAAAACCTTTAAAGCCCGATTATAGAGACTTGGTTTAGTATAGTTTGACTACTCTGAGACCAGACAGTAGCTCCATAGAAAAAATGGATCATTGAGTTTAAAACATCTCTGCACAATGAAGTGTTAAACAATTTCTAATAATTTTAAAACAGTTTATATTTGATCTAACAGCGTTGCTGAATATATCAACATGTCTCCTAAAATTTAAGCAACATGGCTCCTTAATTTTGAGCATCCAAAATTATTCCTAAATATTTTTCTTGATACTTGTTCAATAGGGTCCCCGTTGATCTGAATATGAAAGGACTGTAATGACGTCTTTATTGAAAAGCAAATGCACTTTGTTTTCTTTGTATTGAGAGCTGTATTTTTCTTCGTCCCTTTGTTTGAGTTTTAAGAAACTTATTCATAGTATTGCAAACATTGAGAATATATGTATTGCAGCAATCATTTATCTGATTCTGGTTTGAAACGTCACCCCAGTAACCCCCAGTAAATTTGGGTACATCCTTTCTTGGAATTTGTATTACAATTTGCTTCTGTGTATTATTATAACTGAAAAAACTATTTCAAGGTAATTTTCTTCCAATGAGAGTGATATTTTGGTCGGATAAGCCACACACTAAGTTATAAATTTTATGATTCGACCAGGTTTCTTTAAAAAAATTAAATCTATTAATCTATTGACTGTTTTTGGTGATACAAGAGGGACCATTGACTAACTAGTGAAAATCAAAATTTGCTGGCAGTTCTCCAAGTGGTTTTTTCAATGTATTGTCCATCCAGTTTATATTAAAATCTCCCAAAAATGATTACTTCACTGTTGTATTTAAATCCTGTAAACAATTCTTTTAAGTTATTATAGAAAGTTGAGCTGCAACATGATGGAGGATTGTACACCACCACAATATTAAAATTCATACGAGGTGAAAGACAAACATTTATACGTACACATTCTATTGATATATGCTCATCTATAAATATCTCATTAACATTAAACAAGTCTTTTATGTAAATTAATACTCCCCCTCCTCGCCCCACAACTCTATCCTTCCTGAAACATTTATATCCAGGTACATCAATCATATTAATTGGGATGTTATCATTTAGCCAGGTTTCACTTAGACATAAAAAATCCAAGTTAGATTCAATTAGCAATGTTTTTATTTCCTCTCATTTGGGTATGAAAGGAAATATGTCACCGCTTTCACTCATGTCTTTGTTTTGTCTGAATGTTGCCATTTGCCCTAATGTTTCCTTTCCTCATTTATTTTATTTTGTTAGAAACTGTGGAGTACTCACTTTTAACCCAGAAAAGGAATTAGAACAAACTTAGAATCCAGAGACTCCAGTTTATTAGTCACTCTTTAGCTTATATTTTAGAAACTGTAGAGTACTCACTATTTAGACCAATATTAGATTTATTTTTAGATTATTATGCAGAGAGACTCTTATTATTGCAACCCAGAAAAGGAATTAGAACGAACTTAGAATCCAGAAAAACTACCTTGGCAACTACTTTTTAGACTTCTATTCTTCCAAACCAGAAAAGAAATTAGACCAGAGGATACTTACTTATAGTTATCTAGCAACCCTGAATAGGAGTATCTAGTTTATTCACTTTGGATCAACATTATTAACTTTTTCTTCTTTTGTTCTTTCCTTTGGTTTGTTATTTTGTTTGTATTTCCTTTTTATTCCTGTAAACCACTTTGTATTGCCTTGTATGGTCTTGTTGCTGAAAATATGCTATATAAATAAAATAAAATTACCTTTACCTTTTCCATAATAACTACTATGATTACAATAGGCTTTCGCAGCGCTTAGCTGCTCGGGCATAATAATAATAAACACTACTATTATAATATCTAAAATGTTTGACCCAAGTCATACAGTTCTTGATCTATATTTATATTTGATCTACAAATGTAAACACACTTTTCAAGAAGTTAAGGAGGAAGTGATCCCTCTCTAACTTCAAAATAGTTTCAGTGCAAGAGGATTTCAAGTTAAAATCAAACTCCTTCATAGTTGGGTGTGACTTCCTCTACCAGACAAAGACACATCCTGACAGCTACTAAATGACTGCAAGACATAAGATTTCAGCAATAATTCTGAATATACATACAACTTTATAATTAATGCATCTCAAGGACAACTACTACTGTACTACTGCCTTAATAGCCTGCTATAAAATAGGCTATTACTCTGATTTGAAAAAAAAAAATGCACTTCTTCAGAACCGAATAGTAGATTTGAGACTAATGAGACAATATTTTATCAGATTAATAAACTTTAGTACCTACATATTATTGAACATCAACATTATTTCCTATAGTGATCGTTAAGTTCCTTAATTATTACATTAAAACTGTGATGATTGTCTGCCATCTGTAGCACCATTTTACTTTGCTGATCACTGCAGATAAAATTATGATGTAAGTTACAAGTTCTGTCCTCTCCCCACAGTCATCTTTCCCATTATGAGACAGCCTTGTTGCACATCACCTCTAAACCACATGAAACTCAAGCCTGACATGTGAAGAGACCACAGGCCATCACAGCTGTGTTCTCTTTGTGGAAACAAGCCTTTCTCTCCATTGAGCAAATAGCCAATTAGCTATTATGGAGACTGACTGTGAGGATGTGTGTGTCACTGTTTTTTGTGGAAGAGGTTGTAGCCTCTTTAGGTCGGACATCTGCTGAGGGTTTGTGTCCCCGGATAAGTACTTGCTGAGCACAAGCACAGAACCTTTTCAACCTGATCACATAGGTATTTAGCTCTAGGAACTGGCCAGTGTTTCTGTTTGTTTTATGCACAGAGCAGGTGTTTTATAATCATTAGCAAGTCCATTACGACCCCATCTCTAAGTAGAAGACAAACACCAGCCCTGCAGCCATTCTCAATGGAACCATCTGGTGGCAATGAGGAAAAATGGCTGTGTTTGGCACCAGTGTTTGCCAGTGGTCACTTAATTGTGTATCACAGAAGAGGAAACAGATATCAGATAGAACAACATTAAAGTGCTTTGGATTTTACAGAATCTTTATAATGTCTTTGTCTGCCCAGCCAACATGCTGGTGTTTGTAGTCATCTTTGCACATAAGGGCTTTCCTTCACTAATGTCCGTTGTGTTTTCCAAGAAATGTTTTTGTGGACAGTCAATAAATTTCCCTTTCACAAGGCACACAGAACTGCAAGGCTAATTAAATAATCCAGGCTCTGAACAGAAGTATTTTCCATAGTGTTTTCATCATAGAGAGAATGATGCTGCTGCCAGCTTCTTTAAAGGCATGACTTCCATGAAGATAAAGGAGAACTACATCATCTAATGACACGTCCTTTCAAAAAGTGAAAACAAAATAGATTTAATTTTCCATTACAGTGCTTAAGTTCCCAATGTTTAAGAAGACATGTAGTTGCAAAATACCAAATTCAGGAAGTCCTGTATGTTTGCAGCTCTAATTCCAGTGAATTATTTTGTATTTGAAAACTAAAATCACGAAAACATTGTTTTTTGTTTTTCATTACTAGCTTCTGAAAATCCATCCATTTTCTCTACTTGCTTAGTCCTTGTAGGGTCATTGTGAATTGACTATGGGGCACATGGTGCCTATCTCCAGCTATTATTGGGTAAAAGATAATAGCTAAAACATTTGTGATAGGTTGCCTGCATGTTTCAGTAACATCTGAAACATGCACAAACCCTAACGATTTCCAGGTTAATAGGTGATAATGTTGCATCATAAAACTGAATTTAATAAATAAACATGATATGATAAAATAAACTCTGAATAATTTTTCTGTTCAGCTCTCCAACCAGACTGATCCGCTGAGTTTTAGAGACAGTCAACTAAATTCAGTATGAGTGACTTGTGTGACCTGCAGCCTATCTCTGTTGTTTTTGTTTCCTGTTACAGTTTGGGTACACCATCCACCTCCTCTCAGGGCTCTGCTTGTTTGTGGAAAAGCCTGCAAATGGTGATAATTACTCCAAACAAAATGCTACACCCACTACACATAATTATGCCACTGATTCTAATTACCATGTTAGTTATTAAGAACTCATTAAACAATTATGATTGCCAACAATGATATGCTAATGAATTTCACATGAAACATGTGTAGAGGGCACTCTGCACTAAGGTGGTGGATGAGAAGCTTCTGTTGGCATATATATATATATATGAACAACAGATACAAGGGAGGGAGAGCATAAAACATAACATTTTCTGCAAGGTATTTTGTCACACAAGAAGAATAGAAAATTCAAAAGTACTTTATTGATCCCAAAAGGAAATTAAATGTTGTTGTAACTCATATTAATTTGAAATTTGAGCAGTTCTGAAGAAGCCTGTGACTGAAAATACTCCAGGTGCTCCCACAGTCAACCCCCCCCCCAAAAAACATGACTGTTAGGTTAGTTGGTCTTTATAAATTCTCCTTAAGTGTGTATGCGTGTGCGGGGGTCTGCGTGCGTGAGTGTGTGTGTGCATGATTGTTTGTCCTGTCTGTCTCTGTGTTGCCCTGCAATGGACTGGTGACCTGTCCAGGGTGAACCCCGCCTCTCACCCGTTGACGGCTGGAGATGGGCACCAGCACCTCCCGACCCCAATGGAATAAGGATGTAAGAAAATGGATGGATGGATGGATTAATTACTTAAAAACTTCAACTGTGCTCAGGTTTAGGTGATTTCTCAGCTTTGAAATGATTATGTCTGCTAAAATATACTTTATTCATCCCAAAGGGAAACTAAATTTAACTCATTAATTTATATTCTTCAAAGAGTTATTGAAGATGGTGATGGCTGTTGGGAGGAAAATTTCCAGCAGAAGTCTGAAGTGCACTGAATCTGAAGAAGCCTCTGACTGAAGATACTCTGCCTTCCCTAGAGAGTCTCATAAAGAGTATGGTCAGGGTTGTCCATAATCTCCTTGATTTTATGAAGAATCCTTTGCATCATTATCTCCAGAGGTTCCCAAGAACCAGAATTGTCCCCAGAACAGAATCAACATGTACACACAATGTACGTGTTGATTGCACCTTCTGCAAAATGTGTCTGACGCGACTCAGACTGCCAAGACTTGGTGTTTCTCAGAAGAGACATAAAAAGACTCTTTAAACCTTAACAAAGCGTCTGTTTGTTAGACGCTTTGTTAAGACTCAACAAAGAATTGGCAAGAGGCACAAACAGTTAATATTTTAAGCTTGGGTGACCAAATAGCTTCTAGAGTGGGTGGCAGCACATTGGAGTAGCTCTGTGGTTTGTTAGAGATTTTATCTTTTTTTTTTTCAAACATTAATTTTTGCTTTTTTTGTGGAGAAAAAAAGTTTTTTTGGACATCTGTACCATTCATCTTTAATCTCTGCAGTAATGCTGACAACACTCCTGCAGCTATCTATCAAAGAGCATTTGGATGTGACGCTGAGCACGTGCACTGAGATTCTTTGGATGACTAACGTGAGATCTGTTCTGAGTGGACCCAGCTAAAAATGTTGGATGATCTTGGCCACTGTGCTGCAGTTCAGTTTCAGGGTGTTAGCAATCTTCTTGTAGCCTTGGCCATCTTCATGTAACGTAACAACTTGCCTTTTAAGATCCTCAGAGAGTTCTTTGCCATAAAGTGCCATGTTGGAACTGTCAGTATGAGAGAGTGTGAGAGCTGTACTAAAAATTGAACACACCTGCTCCCTATGCAATGCAGGACCATAGAAAGCAGGTGGGAGCATCTTAGACCTAGTAACTCTAACTCGTCACATGACATTTGGAGAGAAAATCACAAGCAGTGCTCATTTATGGGTGTAGTCTCTTAGGGGTGTACTCACTTTTGTTTCCGGTGGTTTAGACATTAATGGCTGTATATAGAGTATTGTCCCATGAAAAGATATACTTAAATATCTTCAGAAATGTGAAGGGTGTACTCACTTTTTGATACACTGTATACACACCCACATGTGTAGTGCACATGCGCACAAAGTTAAGGTTAAAGGAAATGACACACAAGGAAACACTCTCTTTAGGGCTTAGCTTGGAGAGAGGCTAACAAAAGGAACTAGAAACTGTTGTTAGGTGTCTTTTTGCTGTAGTCTCCTTTAAGGAGAATATGACCATGGACCAACGCTGCATTTTAGTCTTAATAAATGGAATTCATGAATTCAAGTGACTGACTCTTCAACCTGATAAATCAAGAACCTAAATGGAGAAAGGATAATTCTCCACACCCTCAGCGGTTTACATACACGCATGCGCGCACACACATCAGTTTGGACCAGAGTTTGTGCTTTCTGATAGCATGAGCATCAGGCCAGCATTTCTTTGGCTTTCTGCCAGATGATGCCTGTTTGTGCATTTTGTGTTAGTGAGCCACAGAAAGGGGGTAATAGTTAGTATGCATCAGAAAAGCCCAACTATTTCATCTAATGGCAAAATATTTCTCTATTTGAGGATGGTGAGGGAAAGACTGGCAAATTGATGTATATCTCTTTGTGCTCCTTCTGGATCTCTCCTCTTTCCTGCAGCATTACGGATGGTTTTAAAATATTAATATGAGAGTGCATTTAGCAGAGAGCAGCTCATGTGAGTATTCTCCTGTGACTCCACATTTAGGCCACAAGGGAACAGATGCCTGTTTCTCCGCCTGCCTGATTTACTCTAAATGCAACATTAAAGATCTGATTTAGTTTTGGAGGCTGTGTGAAAGAGGCAATATTTTCTAACCCATTTATGAAGACAAATCTAGCACACAAAGACACACCTCTACATAGACATAAAAAAAACTAAGAAACTATAAAGCAGAATGTTTGTGTTATCCAAGGTAGCCCCTCAGATTTCAGTGGTGAAGCTATAACGCTGATTGAAATAGACTGGGTGTCATATCTTGTTAAAGCACAAGCCAGACAACAGCATCCAAAGAGACACACTCATAAGCATACACACACTCTGGCACAAACATGTATCCACAAAGGGACATAGAGTAAACACATATACACAAGCACGATGAATAAAAAGCCAACTGGTATGGCAGTATTATCATGTTATTTATGATGAGTCTAAAATAGCCATTAAAAATCTGCGTTTAGCCTGGAGGTCTGAGTTTGGATCAGCTTTGTCCTTTCCAGGGCAAAAGTGCAGCTGTAAAAGTATATATTCTCACACTGAAAAGAAATTCCTGCTGTTCAGATGCAGTTTCGCTTGAGTTGGTCAACATAGTCTTTTCTTTTCATGCTCTCTCTGTTGTATCTCAGCTCTTTGAGCTTAGTGGCCCAGTAGGTACTTAATTTAAACAACAGTTAATCTGCAGTGACTTGAGCACAAAGCGCGATACGTGAAGTTAGCTTACCAAAGCATTGTGATTAAAAATAATGAATAAGTGGCATAAAGCCAGGTCACAACAGTTGTTATTGTTATTTAATACAATAGATAAATACAGTTGATAGAAATGGGTGAATTTTTATATTTATTGCTGCAAAAAGGTATTTTTGTTTCTGCCAAACTAACTCAAATCTATTTATTTTTCTTGTATTGTGCTTCTAAATTACAAATAACCCTAAAATTATGTTAATGCACACAAACACTTGTAATGAAGAACAAGTTTTTTTATTTTTTTTGTTATTTCCATGCATTAGATATCTTTGGAAACCTTATAATTTACATTTCAGAATTTGTAAATAACTCAGAACACCCAAGACTTGTTTATGGTTTTTGTATGGTCAGTCACATTTATAAAACAGCACCACTTCTCAGTTAAGAGACAAATGCTTTCATTTTAGGTTGGACATATCAGAGGTCAAACTCAAGTCATTAAAATTAAGTCTTTAGACTTGACTTGAAAAAACGTTCAAAGACTTGGACTTGTCTTTGACTTTTACACCAGTTTCTAGTCAATTCAAGTTGGGACTTGAATTGACTAGAAACTGTTTACCCAAAATCTAAAATTTAAAACACATTATTTACAAAGTGGGCCCTATTAATTCATTTCACTTATTCTGTATTAACAGACGCAGACCGGTGTGGTTTTTCCACACGCCGTAAGTGTGCAAGCTGCAGCACAACCAGTCAAATTAACAAGATTTAAAAAGTCCATGGGGGCGGCTGACTCTGCGGGAAGGCAATGTCCGTTAATGACCGCCCATGCTACCGTGCCTGGTTGGTGACAAGATACCACTTAGTTTTCACTTGTATGCTGTTTAGTCATGCTGTTTAAATCCCGTGCTTCAAACGTATCCACAAATGATGTGCAGCGTGTTACCTCTGGATTGCTGGTGGATTGTCGTGAAGGGAGCTAAAGGACCCAAAGAAAAATACGGACCGACGCTGCAGTCATGGTTGCCTAGAGACGGACACTACACAGCCGCGGAGAGCTGCTATCAACCAGTGTCTTTTTAAAACATCCTCGACCCGATACTCCACCATCCTTAGAGGTAAAACCTCTCGTAAAGATACAGACGTGAGAGGGAAGACGCAAATCGCAGGCTCAATAATGTTAGTGAGGATGAACACACGATTTAAAAAAAAAAATAATAAAAAATGTTTCCACCATGGTGCAGTGTGCTGCTGTATGATACCAGAAAGAATGGATCAGGACAGGAACACTGCAGACCTCTTAGAACCTGAAGAACCTGAAGAACCTGAAGAACCTAAAGAACCTAAAGAACCTGAAGAACCTGAAGAACCTAAAGAACCTGAAGAACCTGAAGAACCTAAAGAACCTGAAGAACCTAAAGAACCTAAAGAACCTGACATCAGTGTCTCTTCATCCCTCAATCATCTCATAAGGCTGATATGGTGCAGAACATTTTGCTATGATTAAGTTTCTTATTGTGCTTTAGTCGACTATATTGGTTTGATTATTTGTTTATTTAATGTATCAGCTAAAATAATTCAACTGGGCATTTAAACAACAAATCATACAAATAGATTAACAGTAAATACATAAATATTTCCTACTTTTAAAGGTTTGTTAATGCTTTCTGTATGTTTTATTTTTGAAATGTTATATTTTATGAATTTAATGTGTAGTGGTCATTTACTGTATTATTAATGCACCAGACAGACATGCAGCCCAGGGGCGGTTCTAGATGGGGGCCAACGGGGTACAGAATAAATTAAAGCTGCAAGCAGCCTCGTGCGGCCCTCGCAGCCAAGCGCCGCTCCGGCCTATCAGCCACCGCGGGGGTTCCAGCACCGCCGGCCGCCCGCCACAGCAGAAGCTCTCACGCAGTTTCCGCGCCCGTCCACCAGGCGGTACGCACCGACGCGTTCGGCAGCGCTCCCTGACGA
>CAEFZY010008919.1:0-14642 GCA_903066815.1 Brachyrhaphis roseni | reverse complement strand
TTTGAAGACTCATAACTCAAGTTGTGAACCACCTACAGAGTTCATACACATATCTCCAGAAACTAGAAGAAAAGAGCTTTCAAATGAGACCAAGTATACTATTTTTGTGACCATTGGCATTTCGGAATGTAAAACAATTGTGCATAAGCTTCTGGCGGCTTCTGGCGGGTGGATGTTAACAGGTTTTAATTAAAAATTTGGTGCAGTTGTCCCGTCTTCAGAGTTAGATGGCGCTGTTGGACACTTGGAGGATAAAATACCTGCTGGATTTGTTTTCATTCAAGCCGAACGACCTGTTGGCTTTCATGTTGGGTTGTGTCTGTTTCACATGAAAGCTGGATTTTCTTCAAAGAGCCGGTTGATATATATTATTTATACGTTTCCCAGCTGCCGTGTTGTGCACCAGAGTGTGTTCTGCTGTTTCTGTGGACCCGTTTGATTTCTAATGAGCGTTTTTTGCTCTCAGACACTCAGAGTCCAGGTTTTGGTTTGGGAACTTGGACTCAGTGAAGTTTGGTGACTCGGTTTTGAGGCGTTCTGGTCCTCATAAGTGTAGAAATCCAAGCTGAAATCTGTGTCTGTGCTTGTTCTCTGAACTCGGCGTGACTCCTGCACCTGCTGCGCCTAAACGCATCATCCGAGTTCACCTGAAGTTCATGAACTTGCACTATCAAACGCACACCTGCGGTGATTCCCACAGTTGATTTATGATTCTTATCTCCGCTGCGTCGCTCTTTCACGTTTCCTCTCCGCTGCGTCTTCCTCCTCTCTGCTTCCTTCTTCTTCTTCTCTAGTTTTTGTTTATTTTTGACAGTCGGGTTGTGAGCCAGTTTCTCCTGATGTCGTTTCCCCGTGAGTCACGCTGCTTTTCTTTTCTCGCTCTTGAATAAAATTCAAGCGAACTGTGATTTTCATGAAATGAAACTTGAGTCAGAGTGAAAGTAGCAGATTAATGTGGTGATTTCTGTCCCAACGGCGGGTATTTCTTCCTCAAATTGCTCTTTCACCTCAAACTATTCATCATTCAGCACTCAAATATGTTTTCTCTGGGTTTAATGCAACTGTTTATGCAGTCGAAAGGTTTCCTAGGGGAAAACCAGGAACCAGTGTAAAACAGAACTATTTTTTACCACAAATTTCATTGTAATTTATTAGAATTTTACGGCTCAGAGTGAATTATTTGTGAGCTGGAAGGAAAAATATTTTTTATTCGGTCACTGAAAAGTGTGGCATGCATTTGTCTTCAGCCAGGTTTTTAAATAACATTTCTGCGTTTATTGCACATTTTTCCTAATCTGTTTTTTAATGTTTATTAATCCACATTATGTCTCAGCTGCACAACTCCTGGAACAATTACTGTACAATAGTTTTATATTAAAATCGTTAACAAAATATTAGTTAATCTTGTATTTGTATTTATATGTGTTTATATATTTTAACACTTTTTGATGCCACAGATTTTTGCTTTCGGAGCAGTTTCTGTTCCGCTTGGTGGTCACATGTGCATTCGAACTGCGACTCCCCTCCAATCAGCTCCTTCAGACTAGCCAGCACCAATTAGCAAACATCTGGTGGAACGTCTTCTGAGCTCATTATATCAGGTAATGATGAAAACCTTTATAAAGGGCAAAAAGAGGAGTTTCAGAAAGAACAGGAGTTTTTTAAAGAGACAGAAGTCATACTTTATATAAACAACTTTTATGTAACAACTGAAAGTAACGTAGCTGTTTGATTGTGCTATGAAATGACACTATGTGCCTGGAAAATACATAACACTACTACTTTAAAAAAAGTTTTTTGAATCACATGTGACTGCGCTGTTACCTAGCAACCCAAGCAAAGCAACCCAAGCAAAGTGGCAGCATGTTTGGTCAGCTGGTTTTACAGCTGTGTGTGTTATATAATGGCTGCTGGAAGAGACAAGTGTTTTGTTGTTGACTTACCATCGAGAAACCACTTGCTGAATTCCTTTTGGTTGTGCAGCATGCTCCACATTTGCTTTTCAAAGTTCTAAAATAGACTGACCAGGTTAAAATCTCATTATATAAGAATTATTCTGTGCAATAAAAGTAGACAACGTGTTTTGTGTAGACCACAGACCTATCCCAACCCGTTCAAGGAAGTACAATAGTTCACGTTTCAGGACAATCTTCGCTTGAAACAGAAAATGCGCAGAAGTGGGAGAAATGATGAACCAACCATGCAGCTTTTTCTCTTGGGAATTTCCTCAGCAAAATGTTGCGGGAATAAAACTGAAACTGCAAATCAGGATGACTGGAAACAGTTTGACGGGATTAAGAGGTTCAGCCGTCCAAGCAATCTCAGTTCACTTCCTCAACAATCAGCTCCGCCACTGCATCAGCAGGTAAATGTTTACTTTGGACGTTTGTTCGCCTGCAAGGTTTGTAGATGTTTGCTGCCAGTCAGAGCTGCTGGCTCGCCGTTTGACAGCTCGTCTTTGCGGGGAAATCCCATGGAAATGCCACGCCTCGCGCATACCACAATACCTGCCAGTTTGCCAACAGACTCAGCGGCCGAGCCTGGAAATATTTCTACAAGCTCAAGCATGCAGAGACAGAAGCACAGATGGAGATCAGAAATTAAAATTTTATCCATTTCTGCAGAATATTTTCCTACTGATTTTAGGTCAATCATTTATGCTTTTCCTTCTACAGAATCGTGACTCAAACCAGTTTTTAAAGCGACAAGAAAAAAAGGTTTTCTCTTCTTTAAATCAACAATTTTCAGCTGCTTCCAGTCGAAGCTGCGCAGGAAGTGAAACGTTCACCTTCCTTTTGTGTCACTCCTTCAGCCTTACAGGCGGTTTTGCCCGAGGCGTTTTGTTTGCAGGTGAAACTCCACATTTCAGCGATTCCACAGGTGGAGATCAGGTCGCTCATCGTCTTCGAAGGCGATGAGCGACGCGTACCTAAAGCTACTAACTGTCTGCAGGGTCAAAACGAGGTTAGGTCACGGAGCAATCTGCCATTTTCACATCCATCAATCATTCAGGTTGCTTAATATGCACCAATAACTCCAAACTAACAACTTTCAAGCCAACAAATCGGCATGATGAGAGGAGAGCTGTAATAAATCCTGGGATGTTTTTATTAAACCACAACTATGTTTTATTCTGGATGTTATTTTTACTAGTTAAAACTATGAATTGTGTTTTTTTAATTTAAATTATTGTGTATTGCCATCACATTTGCTTTTAAGATCCGGTAAAAATGGCTTCATTTACATTTATACAAATACAAATATTTTTTACATATTTGTTAAAAATGTATAAGACAGAAAATAAATCAAGCTCATCTGTTTTTTCCCATTGCTAACTAGAAACAGCCAGTCAGAGTAAAGAGGAGGGTCTTAGCGCTGTCAATCACTCTTGTGTTCATTCCTTGCCCCTTGCTATGCTACACCACAACATAGCATGCTGCGAATGCTAATGCTAGTTAGCGTAACAATCGATGACGGCAGATGAATGGTTTTCCTGGAACAGTAAGTTATTTCTCTGCCATTAGCACATTTAGCAGCACGTTCATGAGGATGACTGACAACCTCCTCCTGGCTCTGATTGGTTGTTTTTAGACGGGAGCGGTGCATTCCTTCGGTCTTTCACAGATCGTGTCTCATACCGTCATGACATAGTGACAATTTTAATAAATATGAAAAAAATATATATAGTTTTCTAAAAGTTACATATTGCAGATTTATAGAATAAAAACTTTAAAAGATGAAGAAGAAAAAAAAACAAGACAATTACAGAAGTAATTACTAAATAAAATGTTGAATATAGTTTAATTTAATTGGTATTCCTGGTCTTTTACCAGACAGAAAGGTCAATATGTTTTAATTTGAATCCTCTGCTGATATTTACTGTGATAGTCGAACAGATTCATACCTATCAGTATAAACACAGATCTCTAACAGAGTATCCATAAATACACAGAGTCAGAATGTATGGTTGGGTAAAATGTAGTGGTTAACGGCAGAACATTCCTCCTTTCATGGAAACCGCCTAATAACCGCAGACTGCCGGTTGCCTTGAAGTGGTTGGTGCCGGAGCGCTCGGTGTGGCGAACAGAACCTCCTGGCTGCAAACCTACAAACAAACAGATCAACGTGTTCCTGCGTGTCGGTCTGGACCGGGCCCAGACGTCTGCTTCCAATCAGCTTCCTGATCATAATCTCTGTCTCTCCGGTGTGTCGCTCCACATGTCAAAGTATTGGGACTACATCCAGAGTATGGCAGTAACTAGATACATTTACTCTATTACTTTTACTTGAGTAACTGTTTTGAAGAAATTAACTTTTAGGAGTATTTGTACTATGTTGTACTTTTTCCTTTTATTTGAGTAATTTTATTAGGAAGTATTTCTACTCTTACTTGAGTAATATTTCTAGATTTTCTACCCACTGAATGAAAGACAGACACACACAGCTGCAGTTTCTGTTTACGTTTCTTAAGTTATTTATTAAAGGAAACTGATTTGGAAAAATGCTCTTTTCTGATTTTCTTATTTTTTGTTTCTTAAATGTTTGTCATTTTCATCCTTAAAATAACAAAATTTCCACTTATTTTGGTCCATTTGATTGTGTAATTTTTAAATATTAAATGATTGATAATTTGATCAGTTAGTTTCTGAGTAGACTTTTTACCAAATACTTTTTACTCTTCAGTAACTTCTTGGATGGCTAGGGTTAGGGTTAGCTTGTCTCATTTGTATGTAAAAAGAAACAAACAAAAATAAAAAAGCAATTAACTATTAAAATGAACGTGTCACTATAATGTAATTAATAAATTAAAATTAACACGTTAACGTTCCCGGCCTTGTATTCACATATACGGTGTCCAGACAATCATGATTATCGATCCACGAGACAAACCAAATTTAATTCTGAAACCTATTGTGGGAAGAAATATTAGTTTTGTAAATTAATAAAGTCAGTCTTTATGTGACAAAACTAATTATTTTTATTACTGACTTTGTTGATTTTTATTGTTTTACAAACTTTGCTTCTCTGAGCCACGTATCGTAATTCAGGATAATCACGAATTGTGGCGAAGTGCAAACCGAGCCACATACAGTGTGACTGTTGAATCAAACCACCTGTTTTCCTATCTAGTATTTTAGGAGGTGTTTATGAAATACTTGGTAATATTTAACAACTTTAAATGTTTAGCTAGTTACAAGGATGAAACATTTCATGCTCTTTAGTTATCTTTAATTTATGTACTTATTGTCTTTGGTCTTACTTGGTTTTTCTCCAACTTTGCCCAAAATATTTGTCTTTAGATTTGCTAAAACAAGGAACATTAGAAAAAAAGGGTGGGAAAAAAACATTCTGTGTTGAAACATAACATTTTGTTGTGACTCTACTTATGTATATATTTTAATTTGTATTTTTTTATTTTTTTCACTCCTTTGTTGTCGCCTTTTTGTTTGTTGTCTTTGCTTAATTAATTGAGTAATTTGTAGATCAATACTTGCTAGTCTGCAATATTTCTTTTGTTGCACTAATTGGTGAATACACAAATAAAAACCAAAATAAGAAACATTTCACCGGTCAGATATTTTTTCTTTGTGGTTTATTACAGGAGTACACATAGCAGACTTGGTAACAAAAAAAGAAAATGGAAAAACTATCACGAGACATTCATAATTAAACTAAATGAACATTTCTTCCTGTAAAAAGAATTGCAAATTATGTACAGAAGGACATAAGACAGACTCGGAAACCAACAGGTTGAAAGGAAGATTGAACTGTAGTCGCATGGCACTTAAAAAATAAACATATCTGGCAAGTGCTTTCTGTTTCCATAATTAATGTAAAATAAAATGCAGTGATAATAAGTCTGGATAACAAAAATAATAATTATTACAGTAATCAAATCAACAATATCAACATTTTAAACACTGTTTACAATATAAAATGAAATTCATAACATTCTAAATACATCCAATATTTACCAAAGACATTCTCATGTAGGCTAAAAACTAAATCTGCAATAGAATAAAAAATAGCATTTCAAATATCTTATACCAACAATATTATTCATACAATAACATTAATAATAGGTTATTAGTTGATGTAAATAGCTATTTCCCCATAGACTGATAAGGAATAATGTACAAATTAATACACACCTATTAATAACCCTATTAAATCTCCTTATGCTTTAAAAAAATGTTTAAAAAAAAAAAAAAAAGAATTAACATAACACACATCTCACTCAGTACAAACTATTGCAATCTATAACTTTCAACTTGAAAACGTATACAAGAAAAAGCAGCAAAACAAACCATTTCAGTTTTTATATTTCTCTGTTGTGAAAACAAAACAAACAAAAAAAATCAGTGGTGTGGTTTGGAGTAATGAAAAGGGCGTGGCACAGGCAGATTCCATCAAGACCGTCCAACAGGTGAAAGCCTTGTAGGCGTAAGCCCCGCCCCCTGCCTGATATCTCATTGGTCCTTTTCTCTTTAGAACTCTCCGGAATGTCTGAAAGTTCCAGAACTCCATGGAGGAAGCCCCGCCCCCTGTCCGATACCCCATTGGTCTATTTCTCAGACGCTTTAAAATGTCGAAAATTCCGGAATTGTAGCAAGTTCCGGATCTCCGCTGCAGAAGCTCCGCCCCCTCCCCCAAAGTCTATGGGGTGACCGAACACGCAAATTCCCAAAGTTCTGATTGTGCAATCACCTCAAGCCTTCTGGGACTGAATTTGCTTTGCAATCTCATTGTTGAACGGAGGAGCAACGAGAGAGTAAACGCCGTTGACCTCCATGATGGTGGAACAATAAAAGAAGTGCACAAAAAAAAAGACAAAGATAAGGCAGCACTTAAGCAGCATGTATGTAGGTCTCTTCCTATATACTTTCACCATATCCCCTGATCTTTTAACCCGGTTCCAGCCTAAGAAGGTGCACTGCTTTATGAGAACAAGCATACTATCAAATACGTTCATTATCCATGACCTTCTAATCTCTTAATGTAAGTTGGTAGCTTTGTTTATTTAATAACTAAAAAAACTGAAAATTGTGCCTTCTGAACTGTAAAAGATAGAGGAATACATTAGCTAAAAAATAAAATTTTAATTTGCCAGGTAGTTGTTTCACCTAAAAAATTAAAGCTATTAGTAAGAGATTTTATTTCGCAGTCAGAAAAATATCAACAAGCAGATAATCTAAGTTTTACATTGTCTTCTTTGCACCTGAGTTTAACGGCAGCATCACTAGGTTAAGCAAAATTTAGGAAGCGTTTCGTTCAAGTTTGTATTTTTACTGTTGGGAATACTCAACATGGTGTTTTGTTGTTGTGTTTTGTTTTTCAGAAAAAGATTTTGTAGTGTTAGTTGTGTCATTGATGGTAAGCAGAACCTTTTTGGGAATAATTTCTAAGCATAAACAAGTAAATTTGATTCAAAAAGGTTTGGAAACTAACTGAGAAAATCGGATATGTAAATATAGTAAGTTTGGTCAACATTTAAGCTTAACTCCTAAAGCTAATTCTAGTTTGTTCAGCTAAACATGACCAAGTCAGTTCGGTCCCTAAAGCTGACCAAGTAGGCTTGGTTCTTCAACACCAACCAAGTAGAACTGATAACAAAGAAGGATTTCTTTCCAAAAATCCTATTGAGTAGAATTGTTTCCTAAACCCAGTGAAGTATAATTTATTCCTAAACTCAATAAAGTAGGGTTGGTTTCTAAACCTGGCCAAGAAAGACTGGTTCCTGAACCCAATGAAGTAGGATTGGTTTCTAAAAACAACCAAGTAGGATTGGAAACAAAGAAGGATTTCTTTCCAAAATTTGATCAAGTAGAATTGGTTCTTAAACCTGACCAAGTGGGAATGGTTTCTAAACCTAATCAAGTCAGTGTATTCCCTAAACCAGTCAAGTAGGATTGGTCCTTAACCAAGTTTCCGTTTCAACATAAATAAGTTGGTTTGTTTCCCGAATCTTATCATGTAGATCTGGTTCCTAAACCTAATCAAGTATGAAAAACTGGGTTTCCTAACCAAGCAGAATTAGCTTGGTTCATTAAACATAACCAGGTTCCTAAACCTTAACAATTGTATTTCCAATAAAGAAGACTTAGTTATTAAGGTTAATGAAGAAGACTTTTCATAAACCTATCGATTTGATCAAAACAAAGGCAAACCAAACAGGATATAAATAAAACAAACCAGTTTTTAAAAGTTTTTCAAATCAAGCTGTTATTAGAATGTCTGGTTATTCTTTAGTCACCTTCCTGTTTGCTTTTAAAGAACATGTTACTTCTTGTTTTTAGGTAATTCTAAAAAAAAAAAACTCAGTTTTTTCTATTTTAAAATGTATGCTTAACATATTCGTTCAAGAAAAGCAATTTTGTCCTTGATTTTTTTATTTTTAAATATTCATCCCTGTATCAGATAAGATATTACACATTTTAGCACATGGGTGCAAGGTTAAATATTTGCCAGTAAGAAAAACTCTGTTTCCATATAATCCATCTCTTTTACCCTGCAAGTCAATTGAAAATGATTTATTGAATTTAAGCACAAGCAAAATGGTTGAAAATTATATTCCTTCTCTCTATACCCTGTTTTATCTCTCGCCTCTCTCTAAAACACCCTTACTGTTCTCATCTCAACTCTTCATTTCACCAAAAGTCTGTTGTGCACCGCTCCTATTCAAATTATATTAGATAGCTTTTTGTACATATTTTCTAAGTATACTTCTTCAGAAAATACACAGAATAGAGCATATTTAAAAAGTTTTTGGCAGTTTCCTCCTTTCTTAAAGAAGAGTCCTGATAACCATTTGTTAGAAGAGTCTGAAAGAACGCTCCATTCTGGCAGAGCAAAGGTGAAGAAGGAAAAATCTTTCTGAAATTATTGTTTCCTTCCATCAATCTTCTCCCTAAAGACTTAAATCTTAAACCAACCCTCATGAGCAGCTGCCCTTACTAAACCGTCGCTCCCAGCAGCTCGTCTGACTTCGCCAAGATCTCGTTCTGATTGGAGTCCAGGCCGTAGAACTTGACCTTTAACCCGTCGACGGGGTGAACCACGGGGACCGTGACGACACGTGGGAACTGGTGAGTGGCCAGTTCAAAGCGGCTGGTGCTGGCCAGCTCGATGGCTAGGATGCGGAGGAAAAGCGTGGCGAGTTGCTTTCCCAGACAGGAGCGAACGCCGCCGCCAAACGGCAGGTAGTGGAAGCGGCCCTCCTTGTCTTCGCTCCGCTCCTCACCGAAGCGGTCGGGGTCGAAGGCTTCTACGTCTTTGAAGACGGCAGCTGTGTCGTGAGTGTCCCGAATGCTGTACATCACACTCCAGCCTTTGGGAATCTGAACTCCCTGTAGAGAAAAATACCAGAGAATAAGATGATTTGTAGGATTTATCTGATGAAATTGGTCCTAAAAATTTAAGCAGACTCTTCTACAAGTTTTGGAAATAATACTAAGCTAACTATGAAAAGTATTCATGATTAGTTGGGACTATGGACTTGTTGCAACGTGTCGTCAGATCCCACCCCTAAGCTTCCTGTTGTAGGGAAATAAACTCCTCGCCAACGACTACCACTGGTTTTAGCTGTCAAGTTATCAACACAACTCGCTAAATATTAAATGTACACCATGATATAAAAAAGAATAATGGATACAGTGCTTTTCTACTAATCGTCAACAGTATGACAACTACATAACAAGGTCAAGAAGAAGCTTCAACAGAAATATCCAACAACAATTTAATAGAAATTTAAAAGCAATAGCAAGGAAGATGGAACTTGGTAAGTAATGCTAGCTTGACTTTGACAACTTAACAAGTAGATAGTGCTGCGAAATTTGATGTGTTTTGGTGCAGTTAAAAATAAAAAAGACGACCCCCACATCAACTCAGTAAAAGGTGTTTAAATTAGCTAATTATCTGCCGCTTTGTTCAGATGATCACTTATTAAACAAACATCAAGCCTGAAAACCTGCAACTGAGATGGACTGAATGTTCAGTTCTTTATGGGCGAAATGTCTGCGTGTTTCCTGGTGTTGAATCCTGATACACTAGTGGAGCTATTGTCAGTCAGTTGCTATGGCAACGAGTCTGCGTGTAGCGTAGCCGACACAGAGCGTGAGAAAAGAAGAACATGAGCGGTTTGAGCTGTTTTCAATGGTTTTTCTGCTTTATTTTCCAATGGGTGTGGCGCACAGCACTAAATTAATGATACCTACATCTTCAGGTTTCATTTTGATAATGGAGTTGTTCTAAAAACATTGTCTTTTCCCCCTCCAGCTTTGTGCCCATGCACAAAATTTGAAGGAAATAGGGCGTAACGCAGTGCCTTGAGGTACTCCACTACAGTAGTAATAAAATGAACAAAATTGCACACAAAGACTTACATCTAGTTCAAAGGTCTGCATTGCTGTTCGGTAGGCTCCGGAGACCGGCGTGTACAGCCTCAGCACCTCCTTGATGACACAGTCCAGGTACTTGAGGCTGATGATGGTGTCCAGCCTCAGCTCTTGTTCAGGACAGAGGCAGCCGTTGTGGAGGATGCCTCTGCCTCTCAGCTCCTCCCTGAGGCGCTCCAGAACCTGAGGGTGGCGGAGGAGCGCCATGATCAGGGAGGTGCTAGCGCTGGCGGTGGTGGCGAAGGCAGCGAAGATCAGCTCAATGGTTGATTCCTGTGGAAGCGTGAGAAAAGTTGATGCAGCTTTTATTTTAGCTTGCAGTCATCTTAAGAGAACTATGATTGTTTTAAACAGCATTTTTAAAGATTTTAAATATTGAATGTAAAAAACCTCTGGTGATGTCTTAAGGCGTTTTTACACCTGAACAAGACTCGGTTTGATTTGGGACCAAAATTGTTACATTTTCAGCTGCTGCGGTTCTCTTTCACACTGCACTGAGTCACATGAACCAAATCCTTTAAAAAACAGGTTCCCCTCCTCGCCTGTGGTGGCGCTGCACTAAAAACTACTGAAGGAAACGACACAAAAACCTCTGAAGGGTTAGGCGCTGAACGCAAGGAAGACACTGGAAATGTAAACAAAACTGGAGAGCCGTCAAATGTTAGCGGTTGTAGGATTTTCCTTTTGTCTTTGGTATAAAAAAAAAACACTATTTCTCCCACTAGCATGTTTGCTTGGTTTTATTTACCCAGAATGCCTAGTGCTATAGTCGGACTCCTGCTTCTGGAACGCTCTCCGGTTCGCTTGGTGTTCACATATGAATTCGAACTGCACCAGAATTCACTTCAACCGAACATAGACCTTGGTTTGTAGGTGAACCAAAGTTTGATTAGGTATTTAAACAAACCGGACTTTCTCGATAAAACCTGTATTAAAGCGGACTAAACATGGCTGGTGTTAATTCTCCCTTACACTTCCATAAGGCTCTACGTGTTGGACACTAACTACCTTGCTCTACCAACAAAACCTTTGAGCTTTGCTGGACAATTTATGATTGAAGAAAATAAGTTTTCTCTCCTTGGATTCTTAGTTTTGCTTTGATTTATTATTTTGAAAATGCAGTTGGTAAAAATCCAAACCAAGTAAGGAAACTTGCTTTGGCAACAAATCCTCTGTTGCACCTTCAATTTCTTATTGTTGGCAAAGTTGCCCCCCTCTCCAGAAAAAATCCCTGACAAGTTAATGGAAATGTTTTTGATTCCTGAAAAGTGGCACATTTGAAAGAAAGAAAGTAAGATGTTTTCCAGTAACACAGAATGTGCCATGCTGGTTCTGGAATAATTAACACAGACCGGGCCGTGTGCCTCAGATTGTAAACCTCCCCTCTGCCATCACCTGTGTCTGCGCTTCGCGCAGCACGTGTGTTTTAAATGCGTCACAGCAGCGAAGGGGAGCGCCGGGGCCTCCCCTTCGCTGAGTGTGTACGTACAGGAGGCCTCATTCAGACCCCTAGCGGGGGCAGTGTTGACTTATTTTTGGTTCTGGACTTCACCCAGAAACCACAAACACTGAAGCGGAGAGAGAAAAAAAGCCTCCACAGAATTCCTCAAATAGGTAAATAGAGGCTGTGCCGATCCTTCACGATGTTTCTTTACCGCCTGTTGACATCAGCTCCGTATTTCAAGAGTTAATGCAGCTCATTCTTTCAATTCCTAATTTTATTCATTCCTTTCTATGGTTTTTAGTGACTTCCTGTGTGTCTGGCTTTAGCACAATTTGAGGGTGAAGTCAAACATTTGAGTCGGTGGTGACTTGAACTACAACGTGATGCTTATAGCAGGATATTTAACCAAACTACATTTTCAAAATAAGGAATGAAAGTGAAACAAAATCTGTTAATAATGCTGTTATTTCTAGGTTTAGCAAGCTGATGTGTTTTAGGAATATTAGGGCCAGGCTAAGATATAGAGATATTTCTTAAAATTATGAGAATACTTATTATATTACCAGAGAAAAAAGTCTAAGTAATACAAGAAATCATTTTATTACCAGAATAATAGCAATATTATGAGAACAGTCATAATAATATGAGAAAAAAGTTGTCAGAAAAATTAATACAAAAAGTTATTTTATTAGAGTAGTTGTAATATTACGAGAACAGTCGCAATAATAAAATAATAAAGTCTTTATATTACCAGAATAAAGTTGTAGCATTGCGAAAATAGTCGTGATATCTGAAAAATGTCGTGATAATACCAGAGTAAAGTTGTATGGGAATAAAGTCAAAATAATACAGAAATAATATATTACCTGGATAAAACTGTAGTATTACAAGAATAGTTGTAAAATGACAGATAAGTTGTAAAAATACCAGAATAGACATAACAATAAGAGAAATAGATACGCTGGTCGCGTCAGAACGTTACAACTATTGAACCTTTGCTCTCAATAAAAAAACTTTTCTTCTAGTAATTTTGAATTTTTTTCTGCTAATGTTATGACTTTATTCTCATATTATTTTATTCATGTAACTAAAAAATAAGGTTTTGTCATAAAAACTTGGCAAAAAAATTCTCATAATCATAAACGAAAGAAGAAATATGCGCAAAATGTGATTCTTTTTTGAAATTACACAATTAAAAATGCCTTATTATTGTTCCATATTGTTAAAATAACATATATATTTTTTCAATACGTGGTTTAAATGTGTTAGCCAAATTCTGCTAGCAGGACGAAGGTTTTCTGGGTTCTGGGCGGAGTCCAAGGCGTTTCGTACCTTGAGCTCCTGCATGCTGAGCTCTGTGCCGTTCTCCTTGGCGCTCTCCATCAGAACATCCAGCGCGTCGCTGTAATCCTTCCCCTGGGAACACAGAGGCTTTTCTCTGATGGCTTTCTCTATGCTTTTCTGAAGCGTGTCTCGCGCTCGGATTCCCTGCAGAAGAAAAACATGAACGTTAAATACATTCAGAAGCTGTTTCCATTACAAATGTAGGTAAATCTTTGTTCATGTTCTGCTAAAGTCAAGAAAACTTAAAATTACGTAATAAGTTAAGACTTCTGGCAGCAACGGATGTAAACAGTTACATGAGATTTATTCATAATGTAGCCATGTGCTAGCTGTAGCTAGAGGCAACATAGGCAGCATTTTGGGGAAATTGTTGGAGATTTTACAGAAGAGCGACGGATTCAACATGTTTGAATGACACACAACTTTTTATGAACTGTGTGATGGAACAAAAACAAATCACCATCCTACTGGTTGGTGTCATTTTCACCAACACAATGTCAACCTGCTGTTGATCATGTGTTTTACACTATACATCTATTTTGATATGGCTGAAATACCAGAAACATGAGTTTTTTCAAAATTGCCATGTTTCCATTAAGCAAATTTATTTTCAGAATTTGAATTTGTCCAATTTTATGGTCAATGGAAACATAGCTAGAGCAGACATGGCTAATTATCATATTGTTTATCATTTATCATGATACATTTCTCATCATAAGATTTTTTGAATTATCATGATAAATTCCAGTTAAGGTAGAAATCTGTAGAAATCGTCTTACCTTCCTGTAGCCGCTGAACGGCAGGTCGATTGGGAGGCTGAAGAGGTTGTTGACGAAGTCCTGAAAGGTGGAGAACTGGTGCCTCATTTCCTCCTCCGACACCCTGAAGCCCAGCAGCACCCGGACCGCCATGGTGAACGACAGCCTCTGGCTCTCCCTGAGGAACAACACGTCCAAACACGTGAAACACAGCCTGAGACATCTTCAGTTACAAATCAGAAAAGCTAAAGAAGAAAAATAGAATATTTTTCCACATATTATCTCTTCATTAGCGCAACTTTATTTTTACAAAAATGCAAACAAAAATCGAGAGGCGTTGTAGTATCTCTCTTTTCTCTTTGGCAAAAGACAACCAACCATTTCTTAAGCATTTGTTTTGGTTTGTATTTACCCAGAATGCCCTGCTCTATAAACCACTTCCTGTTTTTAGAGCGCTTTGCATTCACATATGCATTCAATCCGCACCAGAGTTCACTTCAACCGAACAGAGACAGAGGTTTGTAGGCGGACCAGACTTCGCTTTTCTACTTCGCATCAGAGTTTGATTACGCGTTCACACCTCCCCAAACAAACCAAACTTTCTAAACAAATTACCGTATTTTCCGACTATAAGTCGCAGTTTTTTTCATAGTTTGGCTGGGGGTGCGACTTATACTCCGGAGCGACTTATGTGTGGAAATT
>CAEFZY010008916.1:0-48238 GCA_903066815.1 Brachyrhaphis roseni | reverse complement strand
AGAGTGGGGCCCCGGTGACCCGCGTCCGGGCGAGGGAACACTGGATCCAAAGTTGCTGTACATCATCGGGGTCTTCGCGGGTAAAGCTAAAGTTTAATCAGTAATACTTTTATAACAAATTTAAGTCAACTTGGTTAATGTCAAGTTGTCACAACAAAGACATTTTGAATGATGTCAACTTTGTATTAAAAGTGTCATGATTTACCGAATGACACTTTATGACAACAGTCATAAATATTCATGAAGACTTACTCATGGTCATGACAGGAGTTATGTCATGTTTATGACGGTGTCATGACAGTCTTATTCACAACCTGTCAAATAAAGTGTAACCAAAAACTTTCATTGTAAATGTTTGCTAAAGGATTCACAGATCCCAAATCAGTTAAAATCGCTCCTTTTTGCCTTTCCAGAAATAAAATACAGGTTTCATTAATTTCAAAACTTTTGTTTCTTTTTATATCTGTGTTGAATAATCCAGTTAAAGTTTTTTTTTTTTATTATGTTTTTTTGGCTCTAGTGGCCTTTATCTGATAGTTAATTGGCAGGAATGTGGGTAATGAGAGAGGGGGAAGACATGCGGCAAAGGTCGCCAGGCCGGGAATCGAACCTGCGACAGCCACGTTGAGGACTGAGGCCTCCATATATGGGTTGTGCTGAACCCCTGCACCACCACAACACACCCCTATCCAGTTAAAGTTTAATTAAAACTTTGCTATACAAATGAATGAATGTGGTTCAAACTACTTAAAAGTAAAGGGCCGGTCACAAACTTGAGAATTGTCGGCAGATAACATTTCAATATTCTCAGTTTCTACAAAACTCTTGTAACGTGTCCTTCACATTGTCACATTTTCTGTATCTTACTCTCACTTTCTTTAGCTATTGTACAAAGAACCGAAAATTGTTCCTAAAAATTATTTAAGTGTCAGGGTGCTTTAGTTGTTAGGTAGCTCGACAGGCAGTTTTTATTTATTTTTTTTGCGAACCGACTCCAACACAACACCGCAACTTGTTTTAAAGTAAGTCTTTAACATTTATAGAGCTAATACCCAAAGCCCGTAGTGATAGCTTAAACTAATACGGCAACAACAGCCAGTGTTGTTGTTTGTTGTTTTTTAATTATCACTGAACCAGTGGCCTTTTGGGACTTGATCATGTTGTAATAGCCCGCAGCATCTGCTCTGATCTCACATCTACACCCAACAAATAAGCCACGTTCAGGGTCAGCAGTTCCGAGTTGCCGCATACAGGACGTTGTCGAGTGAGTGTATTCATCTCTGTTGCCACAGTTTATCTCATCAATGTCTGTTTGCGTGAAGTCTAAATGGCATTGGTGATACATTTCTTTCTTCTCTCTGTCTCTCATCTACAAATACTGAATCACATTAGATTTGTCCTTTAACAAGGCAACTGCACAGCGGACTAATTAATAAATCACATCACCACGGTAACAGCAGGCACAGGTCATTGCGACACGCTGGGGATTTGATAATTTTGTTTTGTTTAAAAAAATGTGTGTGTACAGAGATGTGACATTAGCTTATCCAGGTATCACTTGTAGTATAAAAAGACCATAATTATATAATTGGAGTGTTAAAGTGAACTAATTTGTGTAGTTTTTGTGCTTGCTAATTGTCACACTGGGTTTGTGAGGGGAAAAAAAATTCTAAAGCAATGTTTTGAATGCTCGCACTTCAACACACATTAATGATAAAGCTGCAAAACGCATGGCCGATTTTTGATGGATCTCAGGAGATATTGTATTACATCACCCAGGACTGCACTCTGCTGATCTAGCACAAAATGAGGTTTATGCAAGCATCTGATTTAAGGTGCCTTCAATGATAATAATCTTTTAGCGCTATTCTTCTTGTCTTGTTTTTTTTTTTTTTTAAATATGTTCTAAGAAGTATCCCAAGTCAATGTGGGAAATTTCTTTCAAGCAAAATTATGCATTCATGACCTCATTTTTAAATAGTTTCTCATCTCGTAATCATCTCCAGACTTCCAATACTGTATTTTCCAACCTATTGCTAAATTCACTTTTCTGCTTATTTCTGTACTTCTATTTGGGTCTCTACTGCGTCTAAAAACAGTTTAAGACTTCAAAAAAAACCCTACTGATTCACTTTCTGTCAACAAGTTAATGTTTTGGGGTTTTTTGTGCGGAAAACGAGCTGTTTGAAAAACTTACCGATTTGAGTAAATCAGCGGGTACTACCCTGTTACCTAGCAACCCAAGCGGAGCTCATGCCAATGGCCAAAAAAGCATAATTGGTCCTTTCAATTTTCAATTGCCAAGTTTTTGGATTTTATCTGAACTTGGGCTCAAACTTTGTGTCTGGGGTTCTGGTCTCTTAAACAATTTCTATTTTTTGGTTATCAAGAGTGAAACAAAATATCAGACTAGTACTTTAGAAACAAAAATATGTAATTTCAGGAAAAAAATAAACGTGCTTGTATTGACTCGTTCTGTTATATTCAGTTGTCATTACTTCAAACAGTAAGAAATTCAATAAATCTCTAATTTAGCAATGAGACCAGACAGTAGTTTTAATTTTTAGCTAACCACTTGCTCCTTATGTTGAAAACGATGTTTAGTTGAAGGTTAAACATTGCACAGCAGACACGACTTTCTAAAAATAGTTAAAATCCTCCCGCTACAGTTCAGAAATAAATAATCAAGACGTTAACTTATTTCCACTACTTAATATAAGCAGAGATGCATATTGGACTGCACAGTGGTTTCCACTGCCACACTGCAGCAACAATGACTGATGTTTTAAGTCTGGACTCTTTAAAATAGCCGTCAAGAGTTGGTGCCCCCAGCAACCCTGCTTGAATAAGCAGGTAGAGAAACAGCGACTTGATGGATGGCTAAATGCATATTTCTAGAAATGCAAAATATTGCACCATTAATATTCAAACAAATTCACAACAGTGCATAAGTTTTGTTTTGGTTGAGTAAATGTAGTGAGAACAGATAATAGTTAAGCACTAATGGACTGATATAGGCCTCAGGATAACAAAACTACAAGATTTGAATAAATAACCTACAGCCACGGAGTGTCATGGTGAGGCAAGATGGCATTCATTTGATAAGAGAACACTCATCCCGGCTGCTAGAGGCTGAGGAATTGACTTGGGATATAAATATTTGTGATATTTCTAGGGAAAACCGACGTCTCTCTGTGACGGACGGAGGACCTGACGCTCTCCGAACTCAACGGGCAGATCATAAACAAAGTATTCAGGGATGTTACGGCTGGTTTTTGAATTGGTCTTCACAACAACTTCCTCAGACGTACTTCGATTCATCCGGCAATAGTTTTAGATCAGCTTTTAAACAAGCAACTCAGCTCTGACTACTTTGCTGACATGAACGTAAGTTACCGATGAAAGCTTTTAGCAGCCGCTGAGTTTTAAGATGCATTTCATCGGCACTGAAAACAAAGTGTTCAGTTGTCAAGGCCGTCCTTGAATAGCACTGCTTGTGTTTGATTCTGTACTCTGTCAATGGTGGCATTTCAAATCAAAATACTATTTATTGAATAAAAACATCAAGTATTTTATTTAACACAAACAAGTGTAATTTGTATGTGTTGTGTATTCACAGATCTGAAAGTTACACTTGCTTATAAAGGCCAAATTTCTGAAGAAAAAAATAATCTTTTTTTTGTGGAAATCCTTTGTGTCTCAGTATTTGTACCAGGACATTGAAATTTCATCCAAGCATTTTGTTGAAATTTAAATGGAGAAAAGAGGGAGAAAAAACCAGAGTAAACATGTTTACAAAGGAGAAAAAAAAACTGATTTGACCTTAAAAGCTACAGAATATTAGACATCTCAAATATTAACTATGGAGTAGAATCACATAGGATAACAGAAGCTTTTCAGGAATAATTTTATGGCTGAATGTGTACCATTACAATGGCGTAAAGAATAATAAAGAAACTACAGAAAGATGAAATTTGAGTTGCACAGTCAATTGCCTGTCTCTCCATCAGTAATTTCGTTATCTCCTGGCACTTTTCTTTTACTCTCTTTCAAGCCCGCTTTGTCAGCTAGTCGCTCCTCATTCCATTATACGGCACAGAGCTCAGAGGGTGATATACGAGCGCTCCATAGAGCAACTTGGACATGAGAGACTGCTGGACATACATTACGCACATCACTCACACTCTCAGTCTCTCGTCCGAACTATAAAGTGAGCTTTGAGAAAGGCGTCCGGGATGACAACACACAACTCAATTAGGATAGAGGTCAAAAAGGAATGAAAGCGCAGTGAATGATGGCAACGAGGAAGACGAGTGAAAGGGCGACAGAGGAGCAGGTAGTAATTTAACAGTACAAAAGATAAAGCAGGAAGTAGAACTAGACTTGTCTTTTTTTTACTCTCTTTTTATGCACAGCCCTTCGTCTCATACGACGCTTAATTTTGGTAATTCCTACTGACTGAAAACAAGAGAAGTTTTGATGTGATTTAACTTCAGGCATTGAGAAATGTGTTATTGTAAACTTCTGGTTGCTACTTTATATGTCAGGCTCTCTTTCAAGAAAAAAATTGATTTTCTTTTTTCCCCTTGTTGGTTAGAGGTAACAAGAAAAAAATGTTTTTTCAGGCTTTCTGTCATGAGGTGAAGGACTTTGTTTTTTTTGTGAATTTGTTCTCTATCATTTTCAGGTGATGTTTTGAGTCTTGATGATTGTTGTTGTTGTGCAGCATGGTTGTATTTACTACCCGCTTTTCATGTAACGCCTATTGCTGAGTTGCTTCGTCAGTTTTTGGCCTTGAGTTTCTTGTTGCTTTGGTTATTAATCGTGTTCGCTTTTAAGGGTCGTAGTTACTCCCCGTGTCCTTTCATTTACAGTGTTTTATCATTTGTCTTTCACTCATTTTGGTCAGCTATTGCTCATGTTCACCAATCAGACTGACCTGTTTTCACTCCGGGACTTATTAAAACCCTAGTATTAGATACCAGCAGCGAAGCTCTTTCCATTCAGGAATTGGAGAGAACGCATGCCTAACTTCCCATCATCAAAAGTCCTTTTTAAAATATTTATTTTCCAAAAGCAACACGACTGTGTTAAAGTTTTTTAATTTTCCTTTCCAATTATGCCCACTTTATGTATATTGACGCAAATAAAACACTTGAATTGTACCAATAGTTTTCATAAATTTTTTGAAAAGCCTGATAGAATGCATTATTTATGCTAATTCGAACGCCCCTCCTGACATCGTGCTGAAACATCGTCCAAGAAAATCGGTTCGGGCGTCGCGAACAAATGACCAAATGAGCCAACAGTGATATCATATTAAACCTTAAACTATATGCTTTCTAGACATACGCGGTTTGTCACAGGTTATTTTTTTAGTTTTTTTGTAAATCATAAAAGTATCAAAAACTCCGAACAGATCATCAAATAGCGAATGAATTATAAAAAATAAACCTGACAAATTAGGTATCAAAATAAAGATTAATTTGTGAGCTTTAATATTATATTTGTATGAAACCTGTAGAATCAATGTGCGTGACGACCCACGCATATCAACACACAATCAGACCTCCCCCAAGTTGCCCCTTCTAGCTTTCGCTCCTTCTGTAAGTCAAATGTGGCTACGTGGTGAAGCTAGCTAAAAATGAATAACCAGAGTTTTAAGCCTCCAGCAATTCTAACAGCGGTGGAGTGAACCCCTCCTGAGCTTTTTACCGCGTGCATGGTTCTACCGGGGACGCTGGTTTAACAGATCTTTTGTGATTTTGCAAATTGAGAAGTGGACGGATCACCCGGCTGGCTGATTGTGACATCTGCCGCACTCTTCCTGAGAGCCGCGCTAAGACTGCGGGAGGGATAAACAGTTAAATCTAGTCAAAATTTTTACAAAAGACGAGAAATTAAGAAACATGGTCGCTTCACCTCCTCACCTGAACATGGGGTTATCCATCCTCCTCCTCCTGTGGATCACTTTGTTTAGATCCGCTGTTTTTATGGGCCACAGGAATTATGCATGACGACCTGTATATGTGCGGTTTAGGTTTGTGCTGATTTTGTGTAATTTGTGCACCAAGTTAGATACGCGTTAGATGTGCTCAGTGGCGGTTTCTGATATGCACCGCATGGGCAACCGCCCAGGGCATCATCATGTGGGCGGCGGCATGATGAAGTAACTGTATATATACCAAAATAATATATTCTGGACATTTTTTATGAAAAACTATACTTTCTTTAGCACTTTTTCAGATGGTCGGTTGTAGGGAATTTTCCTTAAAAAAAGAAATCTAGAAAAAAAAACCCTCTATTTTCTGCCACCAATATAAAAAAAACTACTAAAGATAGCCATAAATAAATGTTTTTATCTGATGCAGCAGCCTTTTTGACATCTAGGAAGGACGTTTCAATGAAATGCATAAAAAAAATAAACATTTTGGTGCAAGTCAAAAATTCTCTAAAATTTCATTTTTTTAAAAAATCAATCAAAAAAAAAAAATTCTTATTTCCTATCAGCCATATCAAGAAAACTATTAAAGACTGCCAAAAATTGATGCCTTTATTTTACTCAGCAGCCTAACTTATCTGTAGTAGTGAAGTTTTATTGAAATCTGATGAAAAATACAAATTTGGGGAGTGGTCAAAAAATACTCAATTTTGTAAATTTTTTCCATCTGTCAAATTAGCTTTGGAAGCATTTTTGCGGCCTAATAAATCTTTATTAAGCAGTCCCAGGTCCCTACAAAACATTGAGCCTGTTGAGACCACACAGCAGGCCAAAACAGCTTTTGGGGCTTGGTTTCAATATATATTTTTTAATATGGTATCCCAAACTTGCCATGTCTGCTGTTAGGGTCAGTATTGAATATTGAAATTTGTTTTATTTTTCAAAATAAATTTTTTTAAAGAATCTTCATTTTTAAAGTAAGCTATTTGTACTGTGCATTTTTATGTTTTGCAATATGATTTATATATATTTAAAGAAAGTCATTGCAAATACATGTCAAATTGATTTATTTTTTAAGTAATTAGCTTTCAAAAATCCCATCTTTTTCTACTCAAAGGTAGGTTTGAGGCAAGGTACACCCATCCCCCAAAAACCATTAGAGATAATGGGCTGAATTTGTTTTCTGTTCTTTTCTGGTAGTACAGTAAATAGAAAAATGCTTTTAGAGTACTAAAAATATAAAGAAAAAAAAAATTGACCGCCAGTACCTATTAGTAGTTTGCTTTTGCTTGTCGGATTGTTCGGCGTGCTCTTTGCACCTTGCTCAGCCTGTTTACACTCCATTTTTCCTTGTGTATTTTCTGTTTGGTTTTTCTTGCTGCTCCTGCTCCTTATTGTAAGATTTTGCAATGTGTTATCAAAGTACTGCTGGTTTCCAATCTACTTTTCTCCTTCTCAATGTGTTCTGGTCCACCGCTCATCAAAACATGACATTTTCTTTTTAAACACCTCAAGAGTCCCATTTTTCTCAGTTCTTAAGAACACGCTGCCAACTCCTAGGCTTTTGATCAAGACTATTTTAAAACTTGAAATAGATATTCATAATGTTTAGAGTTGACCTAAAGATATTGAGAAAAAAAATAAATTTGGCTGGACCTTCTGTCTTGTGAGAAGTTTGAAATGTTTTTAGTCATTATGATTGATGTGCCGCATCCACTCTCAATAGGTTCTTTTTACATGTCTTTTTAATAATTCCCCCCCCCCCCGTTTTTTTTTTTTTTTTTACAATGTTGTGTATTTTGATTTACATTAGAAAGTTTGAATAAAAATATAAGCATTAAAGCAGAAGAAATGGGTTTTTCCCATCAAAATGACTCTGTCCAAGCTGCTTCAACCAGTGTTGCCTTTAATTGGTAATAAATTTTGGTATCAACCATTTGCAGATGTAAACAGAACAGCTAAATGTCCGACGGAGGCGATGAAGGACATTCAAGGAAAAAAAAAAACAGTAAGGTATGCTAATTGGCATGCTTACTGAGAAGCTATTTGATATTAGCAACGCAACCCAATCAACATTTAATGCTTTGTATTTTGGGCATTTAGATTCTGGGCCAACATGTTCAATAACTGATTATATGAAAGATTTAGTAAGATGCAAAATGTCTAAATTTTAAATGGGCAGTTTGTTACAGCAGCTATCTAACAATACACTTTAAGCACTTAACAGCCATTTTGGATTTTGAGGTTGGGTTTGGTCATTTTCCAATATCCCAATATTTCCTTTTGGAATTTTGAACTTCCACCTTCGTATCAATTCTTCATGGATGACATTGGCAAATTCCAATTTTCTGAACAGTGAGAATACACACACACACACACACACACAAAAAATGCATCTTTTAATCAAACATACCCAGCAGACAGCTGTTTTTATGTATTATTTTCCAAAAACGCCACCAGTTTTCCAATTCAGCAACGTACAAGGCAAGAAGAGAAACAGTGTGACAGGAGATTAAGAATGGTCTACCTCTGTGATTGTATGTTACTACTGTGATATTGAAGATGTGAGCTAGTGCTCAAACAAAGTGCATACAGCACATGCTAAAAAAGAGTCTGCATGGAGAGGTAAGCTGAAAAAAAGTCACCTGTGAGTCTTCGTATGAATGCTTGCTGAGCATCTGGTGAGAGTAGAGATGATGGAGGAGGCTGCCTCACTAAGCAGGGTCATAAAGTCGCTGTGCCGATTCTGTCACCTCGAAATATTTACCATCCCTTAGTCTCAGTCTCTCTCCTCTCTCTCACATACGTAGAGGCACAAGTATGCACACATGCAGGCATGAGATGTACTTACAGCAGGCGTCCATCACACTCCTCACAACGTGCATGCCCTTGGTTATCGTCTCTTTCGCCCTTATGTGATTACGGGCTGCATTTTTCTGTCTCGAGTATTGCTATCTCGCTTTCACACTGGCACATGTGGATGCAGAGCGTAGCCTCCACCACTGTCTTACCCCCTTTAAGAAAAAACACAGTGGGAGGGAGAAACACTTATTTTCTTGTCCCTTTCTCAATGTCAAGGCGTTTATCTTCTCCTTTACACCAGCTAACAAATACCTTTGAATAAACTCTTTATTTTTGTACATTTCCATCCCCTTTGACCATTATTCTGTTTCCAATCTATTCTAAAGTAAGATGCCTCTTCTTAAAACACTGTCGGACATAGCCAGCCTTCCCTTCATGGCGATAAACCGCAGCGAAGATTTGTACTGTGAACAACAGGCTTGGTAATATATTTTCAATAAAAATGTTGACTTCATGTGGCAGCGGAGGTGTGAGCCAAACAAATAAGATGAAAAGGCTTGTGTTTGAAACTTTTTCAAGTAACTTTAAGAAAACCGAGATAGTAAATCTTCACTGTCCTCAAAAATGTCTTCATGAGAGAGTATGAATATTTGAAGATATGCTTTTCTGCACTTCTATGAGAACACTTAAACTAGTACTTGATATTGAATTCAAATGGTACACTGAATTGAGCATTGCTAAAGCTATCAATTTTCAAAATGGAAGAAATATCCTGCCACTGGAAAACTGGCAGGACATCAACCTAAACTGACAGTCTGGACAAGGAGGGGAATAATCAGAGAAGCTCTCAAGAGGCCATTGGTGAATCTGGAGAAGATGCAAATCCGACCTCTGCAAGAGTAGCAAGAAGACATTCTCTGTACAAACAGAAGCCACAGGAAGTCCAGAAAATTTGCAAGTTATATGAAAGGACGCAACAAGTATTTGAAAGAACATTTCTCAACAAAAACGTAACTTTCATGTGTTATGCGATTTTATGCTATTAAAAAACAAGAAAAAAAGGATGGCCTTAGATTTCATACAAACTTTTCATCTAGTCATGGCTGGTCTTACAGTGTAGTTGTCAGGCAAATGCGTGTCCACATCTCCACGGTAATCACATGAGAACAGTTTCTCATCAGTTTTTTTTTGTTGTTGTGATTTTCAAAAGTATGTCCGCTCTGTTTACAATTCTTTTAATCTATTTGTGAGAAGAGAAACGGTACTTGCCTCTGTTAGTGTTGATGGCGCTTGGCTTCTTCGCAAAGACATTGAAAAGCATCGAATCAACCTATTTTTGCTTGTCAGAGAAAAAGGGAGAGGCTCAGATTGAAAACGAGGCATGGATATTTGAAGAGTCGGAAAAGCAATGCGAGTGAATCCAAGGAACAGGAATACACTAACAGCTCTGACAGATCTACACATTACACTAAACTAGCACAAGAGAAGCAGCGAACAGTTAAAATCATCTAAATCATTACGGATACATAGTCTGCAGGAAAAATTGACCATATTCCCCTAAATCTTGTCAATACAACTGCTGTCAATTGGGTCTCAGCAATATGCAGGGTTCTTTCCTGTCTAACAGTGTGTAAAACTCTGGAGTTATCTTTAAAAAAAAATACTTGCCTCACCTGATTATCATAAAATAGCAAATTAGTTTTTAATCTCATATAGAATATGGTAAATGCCCTGTATAGCGCTTTATCAAGTCGAGAGGACCCCAAAGCTCTTCACTACACATTACACTCACACTACATTCAGTCATTCACCCATTCATGCACACAAATTCACACACTGATAGTGGCAAGTACCATTAGTCCCAAGACAAAGGACACAATTCAGGGCTGTTAGCGAAGTTTACACCAGTCTTTGTTTTCTCTCTGTAGTTCTGCTGTTAGTTGATAATGCATTTATATATAAAATGATTTCTATCGTTTAATATGTGATAAAAATCATTTAAAGAAATGCAATTTTTTTTAGTATTTTGGTCACTGATCAGATCAAATGAGGGTAAATGGGCAAATTTGCATTGCCGACTGACTGGTGCATTGTTAGTTTAATTGTATAATTTTTTTAGGAACATAATCGAAAACTCTATTTCCAGTTATTGCAGTTCTGATCCTCCTTTAGGTCTGGAGACTCTTGTGAAGTATTAGAAATTATGATCCAAACCAATATAACTCCACCTGCTGGTAGATATTATTTGCTGAAGCCACAATCACTTTCCCTTACTTCAAGACAACAGAGATAACAGAAGCAGCTTATGTGTCTTGTCAGCGCTTTCACTTTATATTCATTTAATGTTTTGATGACGCTTTACTTTTATGATCTGATGGTGTCATTTCTGTTAACAGCCTTCTGTAGCCTTCAAACGGCTGAGAAAGTCTGTTCTCTATGCCGTCCACACAAAGACAGGGGTATATTTTTCTCAAGACAAACACATATTGTACCTGAAAGAGGCTGTACTATGGCTAATAAACTGTAGAAAAAAATAAACCTAGTTTTAAATGCATATTTCCTCAAGTGTCCATCTTTTTTTTGACCCATCAGGTGAAACAATCATTCGCACACAACTCTCCGCTGCTGACCCACTTCTTTGGGAATCCTCTGCAAAGCCACCAGCTTCACTCTCCTTTCCAAACCTCTTTATCTTGAACAGAAGTGGTTTGTTTTCCTGTTGTTTACCTCTTTACTCCTCTTCTTCACCTAAATCTTTCAAACACTTCTTCGCACTTGGTAATGAAATGCCAGAAAAGCTAGCTAATGAATCAAACCCTATTCCTCCCTTACAGCCACCACAAATTATTGATAAACCAGCAGAAGAGCATCAATGGTCACTTGTGTCCTGGCCCGTAACTTCCTCCAACCAACATAATTGGCTAAAATACGCCATTTACCAGCAATATGCTGCCTCAATTTTATTCCTTCTCCCCCAAACTTTTCCCCACAAACTCTGTCTCTCTGGTTCCCAAGCCTTATAGTTCAGATGAAGACTTTTCCTGTTCAACAAAAAAAAGCCTGCGAACCCAGTTCACCATTTTCCCCCGAACATTTTATTTATAGGGTACTCTACAATCAGGAACATAAGATGTTTTAATGTCACTGTGAGAGAGTTTTCAGGATTGACTGTTATTTTGGAGAAATTTCCATTTTTTCTTGGCAAATTTAGTTCTCCAACTAAGTCCCAAAGTATTTTCATACCAGCTTTGTTTACCTAATTGACTGCAAAAAGCAGAATATTGCACTGAAGATTCCATCGTTACTTTTCAGATTTCGATTAGGAAAAAATTAAGGATACCACTACTATACACTACTTTGGCATGATCTTCTACAAATAATCACATACATTGAAGCTTGTGGCTGCAATGTGACATTAAAGGAAAAAAATCACAAAGGGTTAAGCTAGTATGCAGTGTGTGAAATATTCTTCTTCTTCTCCTAAAAACTGTTATCATCTCTTTATCGCACAGCAGCTGTTTTATTTACTTTCAACTTCTGTCTAATGAAAGGTTTTACCATATACTTATTTCCTCTGTAGCCATGGAGCACAATTTTTAACTGGCAATTTGAAAACACATTAACTCTATTAAGCTCATTCATCCTTCAGCTGCCCACCAAAGTAAACATCCCTTTTAGCCTCAAGTGACTGAAAAAGCACTTTATAAGTAGACAGCTGCTCCATAGTGAAGTAACTTCCCCACTGACCAGGTGGCGGCCCATCAAAGTATTTCTGTTTTCCTCACCTGCTATTTTTCATTTTTATTTTTCCCCACTCTATTGTTGTTGTGCTGTTTGTTACTCAGGTTTGGCTTCTCTCATTTTCTCTCTCCATTTTCATCATCCACTAATTAGTCTCATGGGTCCTGAACAAACGAAAGACATCAGTAGCTGGAGATGAATCTAGACAGAGACAAATGAGAGCAACTTTTCTGGAGCATCTATAAATAGATATGATAGTAAAGCTGTGCCCTTTGTGCAAAAGAAGCCTTTACAAAAATGCAAATATCAGAGGAACTCAAAATTTAAGAGTAAGGAAGAGCATTCCAAAAAAAAAAAAATGTTATTTTGGATTGTAGTTCAATGGGTTTGTAACATGAAAGAGGGAAAAACAACAACAAAAAAAAGTTAAACAAAAAAAAAAATGCAGTGGATAGTTTGGTCCGTCATCCATGTTGATTTTGAATTAAAATTTTCAGAGTGAGGGAACACAAATACAGTAAACTACAACTGGATCTGTGTTGTCGCTACATGTCAAAAGCAGATTCAAAAACAATATTTTCAAAACCATAAAAAATGTGCGCTTATTTTTTTTGTAATTGGTGTTCCTTTGGCTGTCAATAAGCTAAAAACGTGCAGAAAACGATGCAGGATGTGCAACTCTTTAATACCACATTCAGAATTTTCTATCCGTTTCGTCAAGGCTAATGTTGCAGTGTTTATTCGTGTACCACAGGTTTACGAGGACACCTATTGTTGTCGGTCTGTGCGAATCTTGTGTGTGTGTGAGAGAGACAGAAATAGAGCAAGAGTTTTCCTTTCAAAGCTTTCTGTTTAACACAAAGCTCACTGCAGAGCCATGTAAATGTGCTGGAACGCTTCACTGCTCTACGGTTCTGTTCGTCTAATACAGTGTGTTTAGCTGTGAACTCTGCTGCTTGTTTTCTGGTGCGTGTAGCTGCCGTGTGTCATCTCACAGTGTGTCATCTGTTTGTTTATTTACGCTACATTTTGGTAGGAAGGTGTGTGTGTGTGTGTGTGGGGGTGTGTGTGTGTGTGTGTGTTTTGTCCACCTTGGCTGAACACGTGGAATCCCACACTGACAGGAGGTGGGGAGGGAAAATGTCCGCTTGTCCAAATCAACAAACTACAAATTAGCAAACAGATTTCCATTTCTTCTGTTTCAAAGCTACACAAATTCTTAGATAAAAGGGAAAATAACTTTGATACTCTTGATCAAAATGTTAAGGCTAATTGAAAAGTGGCAAGAAATCACTTTTTGCACTGTTGTATCGTAAAGTTTTAAGTAGAGCTTCAAAATACAAAACAGAGAAATGGGAATGAGTAAGTAAACGACAAACCATTGAACTGAAATAGGTTGTTCATCAGCTGAGCAAAAGTTTAAGACCACAACATTTAAAAGCCCAGATAAAAATGCTAATCCAGTGTCCTTTTCTGCCATGTATCCACACTGTATTGACCTATAAATGGCAATGGCAAAAAAACCTTTGACTTTGGTTGGGTGGCAAAGGAAGTTTACAAAAACGGACACCAGATGCGAGTGCATGCATGGTTGTTTGTCCATATTGCCTTGCAATGGACACCCTGTCATGCTTTTATGACCACTGGAGCCTCATCAGGAGTCTGGAAGGATAAGCGGGTTTAGATGATGGATGGATATAAATAACTCTGGGTTCTCATTTAAGGAGATCTCAAGGCATTCCCAGGCCAAAGTCGACATGCAGTTCATTCAGTGGGTTCTGGGTATGCCCTGGAGTCTGCTCCCAACCCCTACAAAACCTTCCAGGAAAGAACCCAGGAGGCGTCAGGTTCACCGTACATCCACATAAAATAAATGAATAGAAGTCGATTCCATTCGGTATGGAGAGGCAGGATCTCTACTCCTGATTCTATCTAATGATGAATCTCATCCTATTACTAAAGCTGCTGGATATAATGAGCTCTAAAGCAGCTCATTGTCCCCGGTAACAAATGTTTTGGGTTAGGATTTAAATCTCATGACTGCAGTCTGTGGTATATTGCACATCTTATACTTTATGGTTCTCACTGTTTTTACATTTTTTCTCTGTACTTTGTTGGACAAAATAATTTCCTTGCAGTGATTAATAAAGTAATCTTTGATATTGGAAACATTACAGCCAGATAAGGGGCTTTTCGGCTTTCACAGACCAACCAACTCTCATCCCCAAGTAAAAGCATAAGATGATAAAACCTGAGTTTTTAGTTTATTCATCAAAAGAACTCACAGAGCGCCGCAAATTGTAACAGATTCGGTTATATCACTTTTCCAATAACTAAAATGTGTGCCTTCATTTTCTCTGCTGTCATGGAGAATAAAAACTGATACTGGTCATTTAGCACAGCAGGAAACAAACGAGGAAAACAAACAGTGGCGATGTTCAGAGTGTGATGGGGCAAATGCGGTCCCATTACATCTGCCTTCAAAGTGTTGGTGTGATGAGAAGTGAACCGTAGGATCCACTCGGGGACAAAAACCAACAGATTAATATTAAATTTATAAATGATAGATTTTCTTTTTTTCCTAAAAAGAAGAAGATGATCTGTAATCATCTGTTTCCTCTTATCAGATTATTAGTCTATTAGGTCAGAGACTGGCTTTCTGAGCCTTTTAATCAGTATTTAAATGGATCTAATATTAAATTTTAGATATTAATTACTTTTTTAAAATGGATTTTATTTTTGTAACAAAGTCACAAGCTGCCTGATTTCCTCACCACAAGTTTATTAATTTAAAGGCCTCTCCATTATTCACCTCTGTGTCGAATCCATCTTCACCCACTAGTCTGTACATTTATCTTCCACATGCATTGTCAGGCAGCACACGTTTACATTTGATTCCACTGTTCTCCTTTATTTTCAGAGTGGGCCTACTCAATTCTGACCAGAAGGAGGGGAAAAAAATGCACATAACAGCACAGCAAGGCAGTAAAGTAAAATTGGAAATCATTTTACTTTGACTGCTTGGGAAAAATAATACTTTTTCAATACAGTAAATTCTAATAATAAACAATGCCAGCTTGAACTAAAGCAATTTCTCGTCTCGTAAAAAATGAGAGCACAAGATTAGCTGTTTACAGTGCATCTTTTCACATCTCCTTAGTGGGTTTTTAAAGGCTTGTTGTGCAGCAAAGGCGACTTGACACATGAATGTCTTAGTTTTCCAGGATAACCACTTTTGTTTCGGTTTACGTATTCTGTGGCTTGTGCTTATTCTTATTATTCTACTACATATTTTCAAACACATTTTTGGCTGAAAAGAATAAAAGTTTCACTTGTTTACTTTAAGAATGACATCCAAGTACCTCACCACATCATGGACTCTGTTTGGGAACATAATTAATCAAGTAAACGTTCAAGTTTTTACATCATGTGTGCAATAATTATCGTAACTGAGTACAATATTCGTCAAAGGGGATTGGCAAATAGGACAGCGCTTACTCTTCTCCTATTCACAAGGTTGACAATTTAAGCTTTTTTTTTTCACAAGGATTTAGGTCAAGGGACTGGGATTGCAATTGAAGCTAATTTTTAGGAAATGTTTTTGTTATTTTTTGAATAAATATTCAAAACTTCCTCATACTAAATATTGTAGCAAGGCTTCTAAAGCTTCTATAACATTAACAGGCCTACAGCATCACAGATGTTTGGATGTGCTTTCAAGTAGGCATATTATATACTAGATCAATCAGAAGTGTTTGAAGGTGAAAATTTATGTCATTTGGCCAAACGGACAAAGTTTAAGTGAAAATCTCAGTAACTCATAAAACGCCACGTTTCCATGGGCAAAAAAAAAAAAAATATCTGAACTGATCTGAATTTTTATAGATGCCAATATTTGACACATTTAAATAAGTTTTCATTAGTGTGACATGTCTTTGCCCATTGGTTGTAGCTATTCTATTGATAAAGCTGGTGCTTTGATAGACAGTACATATTAGTTAACTACTGATCAGTAAGCCCTTTACATTTAAAAGAAAAGCAAACCAATCAACCAGCCACAGCTATTCAATTATATTCCATCATACATTGAATTTATTGCTGTATTTGTATAATCCTGAATTGGAAGTCACATGGTACCAACCACAAAACATTCCCACAAAAAGCTAACTGTATTTATATATTTATGAGTCGGTCTTAAGTAAAGTGCCTGAATTGACTTATGCCTCCATTAGATTTGCTGTGTTTGGTATCCATGGAAATGTGGCTCTTGCTGACATTGTACTCATGGCTGTAAAGACATTGTGATGTTAATACAGTTAAGTCATGCTGCCCACAGACTGTGGTGCCCCATAGCATTGATTGATGACCACGCTGTCAGTTCAATCTAAGAAATGCATTGAGAGAGACGGAGAAAGAGGGATTGGTGTACGACAAAAAAAAATGGGAGGGAGCAAAATGGATCAGATGAAAACAAAGGGAGGAAGGGAAGATGTAAACGGAGTTGGTCTGAAAAGCAGTAATGGAAGATGTGAATTGCAATATTGAAATAAAATCAAAATAATTGTAGTAGAGTTTAATTAAAAACTTACATGTGATCTAAACTCTTTATATATTTTTTGGGCATATAATGCCATTTAATTGCAAAATCCAGTACCTGTTAGCTTCAGTTGTTATGAAAATGCTGATTATATCAAAAACAACTTAAAATTTGGCATCACAGCCATATCTGACACTTTAAAACTGGCCTCCGTCTCTTTAGGAACATTTTACCTTTCAGACACTCCCACTTCAGCATGCCATCACAACAACACTTCTTTATGCTGTTCATTGATGCTATGTGCAACCGTTTTTCAGAAGGTTGTAGCTCAGTAGACCCATAGATCTACCAGGTGTTTGCCGATTGCTGCTGCTGCTAGTCTGGAGGGGCTGAAAAGGGAAGACACAGGGAAGTGGTGCTGTGTGGGGTGGAAGTTGAGCTGAGGGCTGATGCCCGAAGGTGGAGTTTTGGGGAAATAAATGGGGCATTGTAGGAGCAGACTTTAAGGCACCACCAAATGGTTGCCAATGGAGATTCAAGGATAATTCAAATATGTATGAATGAGTTAAACCAACAGAGAGAGTATGTTTTTGATGAGGGAATCACCACATAACATGGTGTAAGGCTAAAAAATGTCTATTTGGCATAATGCCTGCCTTTTAAGACTTTCAGATTACGTAGATTTGACTTGGGTATGTTATCAGGCTTTCTGGTTAGTCCTCCACTTGTATTCTTCCCCATACTGCATATGGCGAAGCTATCGACAGCTTTAAGGTGTTGCACAGTTCTTTGTATTACAATGTTTTGTCATGCATGTCACATTTTATTGAAGTTTGAAACCTTTTAAACCTTAAATCATAATCTCAGCAACTGCCATCAACGTTGACTGAAGTAACAATGCAAACGGGTAACTAACTGAATGCAATTTCAGTAATTCAATCTTCAAGCTTTCAAGCATCTTTGAGCTTAAACACAAACGTTAATTCAATTTATTTCGAAGCATTTGAAGAAAGAAATGTCATAAGCATTGTCGAAAAGGGAGCCAGAGGGCTTGAATAAGAAAATATGCTCGATGATATTTCCTTTGGTGCGTTTGTTTGTTGTTTGACAGCATGAGTGTGTCATCTGTGTTTGTTTTTTTTTTCCTCGGCATTTCGCAGAAAGCATACATTGTCAAACTACTGAGTTAAAGCGACAGGCATGAAAACAATGCCGGGCTTTGAGTGAAATGATACAGAAATTCAGATGTATCGCAGCGAATGACTCATTGGCACAGCCAGTTACAGTAAATCATGGAGGGACTCGGGGACTTTAAATTGACAAAAAGTAGCCGCACACACTCTCCAGAAGTAGGGGGGTGATGTCATTCCATTTATTTTATCTGTATCAGTGATTCTCGTTGCTTGACTCGATCGCACTGCAAAAACTACCATGCAACGAACACTCACAGTGCACGCAAACGCACACTAAGATCTTTCTGGACACCTATTGATTCTTGCTGTTTATGCTTGAAGGAAAATTATTAGCATTCTAGGGTCACCACAGAAAACTCTTCTACACACGGCAACATATCAGCACAGGAACAAACACCGCTATTGACTCAGCTGGGATACTGAAAAGGGAGATAATATGCCCAGTACCCTATCCCAATTCAAATGCTTTTATGTTGAGCAATTGGTTTTGTCTGCATAAAGTGATCGGTAACATATAAAATGGTTTAGAGCGCTACTGTGAATCTCGACTGTGAAAAGGAAAAACATTATTAGTCTGTTATCCTGCTTGACAAACATTAAGGCCTCTTTCTGCTCGACTTTGCTGCATGTTCCCAATCGAGATTGTGCTTATATATAAATTGGTTGGATTACATCTGAATCAAAAATATTGAATGCTTGTTCAACATGCAAATTTTAAAGTAGATTTATCTTCCTTTGCTAAGGAACAAATTGGAATATGTACCACATTCCCCACATTGGTTCCTTTTAATCTTGTATGAAATTAAATTCTTTCCCCTCCATTACAAGAGCGACGCCAGGCCTTTTTAGGTATTAATAATTGCTACACATGCAATATTCTGATTGAATTCATGCTTCGTTGTTAATGCTTTCAGACGTATTCCTGTGCACCGCTGCATATGTTTTGGTTGATTAGGTTTCCGATGAATCTTGGATGCATTTCACCTGTGTTTTTCCTCAGTCTAGACATGGTTCAGTCAGCAGGTATTAGGTTGTTTTGTGGAACATATCTGCTGATGTACAGAGGAAACCACACAGCTGTGTTGGACTTTATGAAACTGTCCAACTCTGTACAGCTACTTGAAAGCTGCAGCATGTAAATTTCTTAAAGATACTTTTTTTTTCTCTCTCTCTCTCTTTTTGTTTTTCCTTGTATGCTACAGGGGTCACTGTCGTAACAGTATAGTGTGAAACAGAAAATCTGTGAAAAAATGGAACTCCGAAAAAGCCCATCAGAACCAGGAGGAAGGCCTTAGCGCTGTCAATCATCTTTGTGTACATGTTGCTCACAACTTCTCCCCTTTCTAGGCTACAGCTAGCTTCCTGCCATGAAAGCTTAGGCCAGTTATTTTAGCCACAGGTGATGGCAGATAAACAGTTTTCCTGGAACACTAAGTTTTCTCCGCCATTAACACAATGAGAAGTTCATACGTGAGCGTCATTGACAGCTTTAACATAATCCTCTTGGCTTTGATTGCTTGTTTAGTACTGACTGGGAGGAGTACATAGCTGCACTGGGATGTGAAAGAGGAGGTATATTTGTCATCACAGATTGTCTGTCTCGTGTTATATGGTGACAGTTTTTACAAATATAAAATTAAAACATTATTTAGGAAAGTTGCATGCTAATCCTGCTCTGTTTGGATTTTTTCTCATTGCATGTATGCATTTGGATTAGCATATCAGCTCCAGTGTCTCATTGCATGCAGGAGTGGCACTGAATAACCTGAGGAAAGACTTGTGTGCTATTATGCAACTGCACTAGTCACAGAAGTGTGAAACAATTTCATATAATGGACTTTACATTGACTAAATGGGAATGGAAGTTTCTTAACACAGAAAAAAAGCGCAGCAGTGAACCACAAATTCTCATTGTCAAAAATTTATTTTACATTTCACATCGGAACTGACCTTCTTGAACTGTCTTCAAAACTCCTTTTCACTTAATTTCTTGTTTGCATTCATTTTTTTCTCTCTTCAGCAAGTTTAGAGTCAGCAGTTTTCCCAGTCATGGCATTTTGGTATATTCACTGAGAGAAAGCTTTTCTTTGGGAAAGAGAGAGAGAGAAAAAACCCCAAAGCCACAGAGCCGTTAAGATCATGCAATTTCCGCAAATAAAGACCAAATGCATGCTTGTGAATGAGAGTGAATGTGTGCATGAGACAGAGACTGATGAAGATCGAGAGAAGTGCTAAAGTGAGATAGGAAGTGAATTAAGGAGTACAAGGAAGGGAGCAATAGAGACTTTAAGGTATAGAGAGCAAGGTAAGGAGAGCGAAAGAGTTAGAGAGCCAGATAGGCGAAGATAGTACAGCCTTGCGGCGAGAGTCCGTATCTCTTGCCACCAATGACTCCACATGCTGCACTTCAACTAATGGACTCTGTCTTCCTCTACTTTCTTATCAGCCCTATGTCCCTTTTTCCATCCTTCCTTCCTATCTCAAACGTACTCAAAGGTGCGCTATCTTTCCACTTAACGGCTCCACCTCAATCTCATTTTTATCACTTTCGTCTTTCTTTCTCCTCACCGCTATCTCACTCTTAAATGCTTCTGGTCTTCTTCTTCTGTCTCCTCCTCATCATCTTTCATCCATCTCTCCATCAGCAGTTCACCCACACCTCTGGTGTCCTTATCTGTTTCACTGAACTATTTTTAGACATTTTGGCTCCCCTGCGTTGGTCCGTCTTCAGCTTTTTTTTTTCGAAGATCCGTTGCATTTCTGATGGATTTAACGTCTGGTCACTCGAGTTCATCTTCACTTAACTAAACACGTTGTTTTAATTGAACCGTTTCAGATGACCCAGGAGCAGTACATCCTCGCGGCCCAGTCGAACCCCCTCCACCAGCGAGGCGCGTCAGAGTGCAGTGGCCAGGTCTATCCAGCAGTCGGCATCTACGGCTGGAGGAAGAGATGCTTGTACTTCTTCATCCTCCTCCTACTTGTCACAATGATTGTCAACCTGGCACTCACCATCTGGATTCTCAAAGTCATGAACTTCACTCCGGTAAGAGGCTTCTGAATGCATACGTCATTAAAGTGTCAAGGTGTTTTGGCGTAGAAGATGCTTTAAATGGCTTGAAATGGTTCGCTTAAGGTACTAATGCCAATGATTGATAATAAAATTAAGAGCAGGTAAATGAGGATACCCAAGTAAATCTTGGTATCTCATTGTGTTTCACCCTGATAACTGTCCATTACATATATGAAATAATAAATCTTATTTCTCTTTTTGTGTTTGACACAAAGGTAATCGTTCAGTATTGCTGAAGGGGATTTATTGTTGCATAGGGCACCTTGTGTTAGAGATAATGTGGCCAAAAAAAACAAAAAGGAAAGCTTGGTGCAGGATTTTCTCTAAGTTATTGTCTGCTCTTCTCCCTTTATTCACATGTACCTTATCCCATGGTGGGTGGAAATCTCACTCCACAGTTTTGATAATAACCTGCAAGACTGACAGTATCGGTGGAGTGTCACACTTTTTTAACGCTGACTGCTGTTCTGAAGCCTGGGCTTTTTTTTTTGCAGATAAAAATCCATGAGCAAAAGGATGGTTAGATCTTATCTGACCTGTATTTTTCCCTGCTTTTGCTCGCCTCCAAAAAGTTTCTCGAGCAAGAAGTGAAAAATAAAAATTAATGGCGTGATGCTGAGTATCTAGTAGCCTTGACCGAGATTATACACTGTTGTACTTTTGGGTTGTTTTTAAGTGATATAATCTCCTAAAAAGGCTGAAAATAATAATAAATGAAAAGAGAATAGAGGGCTTTTAAGATAGAAACTAGCATCTCAAAGTGTTACTGTCAGTTTTTATAACACAAATGTGATGAAGGCTTGTCAAGATGCTTCAGCAGCAGTCCTCTAAAAGAGGTTCTTCACAGTGCATTCTCTGGTCAGGGTTTTGGCCAGGAGAGATCCTTAGTGAAATGTAATCTGATATGCTTAAGTTGAGCACATCAGCAGAGATCTATAAGCGCAGATCGATCTAATTTTGGATCCGGCCTCAGATGCCCTCTCATGGAGCTGCAGTGTTATGTAATTCTGCATAAAGCTGCCATTATCAATTATTCTACACTTTGTGCACATTTCATTGTTACTGGCTGTTGGTACCACAACCTCTGCTCAAAGGTTGGAAGCAAAAAATGCTCCAAACGAGATCATACTGTATGTCATAAAAACACTAGAATACAGCTAGAGGGAGGAAACGTTAAAGCAGAAACCATACCAGTCATTTTATGGAGATGCTGGGAGAATTACTTTTGAAATGACTCTACAATTTTATAACTGATAATTAAATGGCAGTAGCTCTCCTATAAGTGAGAATTATGTCCATAAAGTTGGTAGAACGTGTACATTTTTTTTTCTTACTACTCAGTGGAATTAACAAGGGTTGATGTAGTTATTCCATTACGATCAGGCATTGCTTGCTTTTTGGATGCTTTATAAACAAATTTATTTGTGCTCCCTATAACAATAAACTATCTATACTCCTGTTTTGCCTAGTGCACTGGGACTCTCAAGATTATATTGAAACAGTATATATATTCAAATGAGGTACGTTTTAAATTGTGTGAATCTCTGCTTAAGCATCCTAACTTTATATCCCATGTTTTATTATGCAAAAATCAGAGTACAATTGAACAGAAAATGACATTTTGTGTGCTACCTTGTCTAGCTATTCTATTTTGAACCATTTCTGGAACATTTCCTAACCTTTTGATGGCCAGCAGGAATATGGGAACCAAAGTCTGGTGCTAATACAGTGAACCCTCTTGTTTAGGGTAAGAGGTTAGGTTTAGACTTGTGGTGTGGATAAAATTTTGGTTAGGAACAGATTTGTAATAGTTAGGAAACACGTCCACATTAGGAATAAATACTGTTACTAAAATGAATGGAAATGAATGCAAAGGCCCAAAATGGGTAGAAATATGAACCGGTGTGTGTATGTGGCCATGAACATGTCAGCCCAAGAAAGCGTAAAAGACAAGGCTACATTTCAGGGGTTGTATAGCTTGTGAAATACGAAGAAGCTTGACAAATCCCAACAGAGTAAGACTTAACCCTATTAAGTTTTTGGAAAAAAAGGATAACTTACAAGACTTAGACTATATTGAAACACTCGGGATGTATTTGATGTGCTGTGGCTGAAACCGTACATGGAGGATATTATTTGAAGCAGCCAACCGGGTTTCATCTCGACCTCAGGACCTTTGCTTCATGTCTTCCCTGCTTCTCTCTCTTCTCTTTTCCTCATCTAAAAAGAAAACCCACAGTAAATGAAGACCACTACTGCCATAACATTTTTGAAGAAATAAGAAAACTCCTTTTGAATTATTATTTTTTAAATATTAACTTTAAACATTCTTCTGTCTCTTTAACTACAAGGAAATGCCATTCTGAAAAAATAAATAAATAAATAAAATCTTATAGAAGTGTGAACCAAGAGTGGATTCTTCACTGATTCTAATTGTGTATTTCAGCATGTTGATAACATGTTGCTTACCAAGAAATTTTAGCTTATTATTTGCAACAAATAGGCAATCTGTAAATGATCACATAGAGTTGAAGTCTCATACATCCACTTTGTCTCTACCATAGCTCTTGGCATGGGAAAAAAAAAGAAAGCCCCATTGTCCACATAGAATTAGAAAAAAAAGGGAGAAGATTTTGCGAAGGGCTTGAGGGAAAAAAAAACTACTTGAAGATGGAGCAAGGGAAATATTAATCAAAATGAGAGGATATTTTTATATGGCTGAGCGGTTGTCCGTCTACTCATGGTGTAGCTCTATTGTTTGAACATTCACAGTCTTCTCTCTTCTCTTTCCTGCCCTCTCTGCCTCTTGGGTCCCCAGAGAGTCAGCTAGATATCTGTTTCAGAGTTGGAGGCAAAGTCGGTGGAGGCTGAGTTGACACAGAGAGTCTAAACTCAATGCTGCATGACTCCTACAAGTGTAACTATATATAGTGTGATCTTTTTTTTTTTTTTTTTTGTAGTTTTTAATTTTTGTTTTCAGTAGGTTGATATATATATATTTTATTAAACTGTTTCAAAATCTGATATTTTTAATTATTTGTAATTCGATCATTTTTTTAATTCTCAAGATCCCTACAGGTAAATCACCTAATCGGTAAACCAAACTGTTCTGTGAAGACCTCAGAGAGATAATTAGTGAACTAACAGCATCGTAAAGATGAAGGAACACATAAGATATGTCGGGGATAAGGCGAGGTGTGGGAGTTTTAAAGTAGAGCTAGGTTAAGAAACAAAAATGTGAAGCTTTGAACATCTCACAGAGCACTGTTTAATCCGTCTGAAAATGGAAAGAGTTTGATGCAAATGCAAACCTAACGAGATATAGCCGTCCACTTAAACTGAGGCCAAGCAAGAGCCAAGTTGTAACTTTTGGGATGCAGAAGGAGATCAATCATTCAGGTGGAAGAATCTTTGAAAATAGAGCCTATAAATGCATGCTAGTGTTTTTATACACATTGGACTTTTACCATTTTGATTAAATAAAAAGAAGGATACAGAATATAAACATGATTAAAAGACATTGAAGCTGTTTACACTATGCATTTTTGACAATATTGTCACTATGTATAACATGAAAGAAAAAATATAATTTGCTTTTCCTATTGAATGTTCAAGATATTTTTCTCCATTGAAGACAAAGTTTCATTTGACACTTTTCAAAATATTTTGCCAAAAATTGTCAGTGAAATTTTTAAGAAACTGTTTTCCTCATTCAAAACTACTTTTCGCATATAGTCCCCTTGACTGAGGTATGAAAAATGCTTAAATTCACTGTAGAATCAGTTGAGAAATAAACATGCAAAAAGCAACTATGCGCGATAGATTCCCCCCAGCTTTCAGTCAAAGTGCTTAAAAAAAAACACACACAGTGCTTAAAAAAACACACACACAGTCATCTTCTGACAATAACTTACTGTTTTTGGTGTTTGAAAAATTAGTAATTTTAGAATCCTCCCAATTATTAAGTCACATTCGGCTGGTTTTACCGCTGTAAGAGTTGTACAGTAGCTGCTAGAAAAAACAAACGTTATGTTGTTGACTTACCATCCAGAGAGCACTTGTTATGTCATTGGTGGTAGCGCAGAAGGCTCTTCTCCTTTTGGGTCTGTCTCAGGATCAAAGATGTACGGTTGTACAATTGCACATCTGTTTTCAGCAATTTCCACATGTACAAGGTGCGAGTGTAAGCGATTTAAAGTGAAAAGAGACCCTAAAACAGCTCATTCTGAAAGGACTGATCATACTCCAATCTGATTATATAAGAATGATTTTGTACAAAACATGTAATGAACTTGTGTTGTATAGCATAGGCCTACCCTAACATGTTGAAAGAAACATAATGGATCCCCTTTAAGGGATTACTAGGGATCTGCCCATTTTATCCATCTAAACGACGAGTTTCAGACACCGCTCGTCCCGTTGTTGCTGGTTAGTTTTTGCTGACCAAGATGTTCGTAGCAGGACTGAATTCTATAAAGAAGTTTGGCTCTTTGAACACAACTTTTAGGAAGTTATAGGCGGCTCAGACATTTCCAATAGCTTATATCCTACTCATTTTACCACAATACAGTTTAGAGAGGGAACTGTTTCTGTGATGGAACCACATGGGAAATCCCTGGAATTAACATTTTAAAGTCCCAGAGAGGATGCTCTACTTCATTCATGAACCCACTGTTACATCACATTAGCTGGAGGCTGCTGGGTTTGCTATAGACCTCAAAAGTGACATTGTTACAGCATCAGGAGGCGAGAATATCTATTGACAAGATGAGAGAAAAGCTGCAGTTATTATCAGTGGCTGTGTATGTTTGCCAAAGTTAAGCAGTACTGGAAGATTTAACACATCCTTTTTTTAATTAAAAAAATTGAAAATGAGGCCCATATGATCTTTGCTAGAATTTTTTGCTAAATAGTGTTGCATAACTATCAAAAGAAGAAGTGAAACACGAATGTTGAATGTGCCAAACAGGTTTTTGTAAGTCTCTGCTTGGAGACAGATCTGGTCTTTCCTCAAACCGTACAGGTAAGATGTCATAAATAAATACAAAATGCAGGGAGAAGCAAAAGCCTTGATTTTCAGATTTTTACAAATATCTTTCTTGAAATAATTGTGGTAAACCGTGAAGATAAATCCAAAATTATTCATTTTGATAAAGTATTTTTTTTCATTTAGTTTATAAAGATTATAAATGCATCAGAACAACATAAAGGTGACCTATTAAGCTTCCTTTAACAGATTAGGGGTCATGAACTGATAGGTCTGTTCAACGCCCCCCCCCCCCCTCCCTCCAAAAATTAATATTTACACTCACATTTGAAAATGGCTGCAATTATACATCTTTGACAAGCGGAAGAGGAGTCTCCTGCCATAAATGAGAATGCAACAAATGGTTTCTGCATAGCAAAACACTCGTCTTTTCCAGCAGCCATTGTACAGTAAAACCAGCTGACCAAACGTGCTGGAGATCCGCTTGGGTTTTCAGGTAAGTGCCAGTTGATTGTGACTTTACAATCGGGAAGTTTTTAAATGGCTCATTTTCCAGACACCAAAAAGCATGGCATGGTGGTTTTTACATCCTAAGGCTGTTTTTAGAAGCAGCTGAGACTCAAATGGAAGATCAAAGATGTGCAAAATGTGAATAAAGTAAAAAGTCCTTTTTTTTTTTTTTTTGTACAAAATGTTTCTTTAGAAAATAATTTATTGAATTTGTTTACACATTTTGAATCAATGCTGGAAATATCTTTTTTGGCATTACAGCAGTCTGATTAATAATTAAAAAAAAACACCCTTTACAGCTTTCCTAATTCCTTGCAGTTAGCTATATGAGTTGTTTAAAACATTTAGCTGTCATGATTACCTGAGAAAACATAAATAAGTCTAACATGCATGAATACCGATGCAGAACTCCCCTCCCTAATTATCTCCAATCCCAGTTCTGGGACTTGCTTGTTGCCTGGCTTCATGGCTGTCATAATCATCGTCAGCATTCAAATCACATCCAAGGGGCTGTGGTATAATGAAGGCCTTTGTTTAAGTTTTTGTTTTGGTTTGGAGTTTCCAGATGAGATTCTTATTGTTGCTGCTTCTGAAGAGAAAGCTTTGGCAGTAAATTGGAAAACAGGGACTTGTGGGAATAGAGGGATAGAAGTGTGAGTGTGCATCTGAGGGAAAGGGAGAGAGGAAAAAAGGAGAGAAGAAAAGCTGGATGAATCTTATATGTGTATGACTGCGTGCCAGAAATTATTCAGCAATTGTTTATGCTGATCAGTGTGCATGTTGGTCTTTGTGGAAGCTTTTTCTTATTTGTGTGTGTCAAAACTTACAGTAGGGATTTGTGTGGGGGTGTGTGTGTGTGTGTTTTCATTCGTATCCTTTGGGTCCTCACGGCAGGGAAATTCAATTCCAGGTGTCACTCACCAATCAGCCAGCCTAATTCCTGGTCTGGACATGCCTGCAGTCGGTGATTGAGTGTGTGTTTGAGTGTGTAACGCGTACACTATTTTAGTTCTATTTTTACTCAAAAATGTTATAGTTAACAGTGCTGGGTGGCTTGCTAACATGAATTGTGCAATGCATTACATACTATGATGAAGGCATGTTTTAATGTATTATTTTATTGAAGGAAGATTTGAGGGAAACAAACTTTTATAAACCAAAAATGTGCCTATTTTTTTTTTTATTTAGACATATTTAAAAATTAATTACATAAAATTAATTTTTGACCCAATTGAATTGGATAGTGTAAGTTTACTTAAATCAAGTAACTGATCTTTTTTTGTACAAAATTTTATTATACTATTCAAAGATAATAGCTTTTGATTACATTTCTCAATTAGTCCAACACATTTTAATTACTGACTGTAGATAAATTAAGATATAACATCAGAATTCCAGAGGTGTAATGGAGTTTGAGGATGTTAACAATCTCACCACTATAAGTGTGTGTTAAAACACCCACATCCCCCACAAGTGTGACACCTATGGAGTTGGGGATGTTCAGTATCACAAAGATCAGAAAGAGTGATTGGTTTTTGAAATTTGCTGTGATAGGTTTGACTGTCTATCGCAGCCAAGTTTACCCTAATGCACCAAAAGCAGCCTAGGTAGACTTGAGCCAAAGTTCACTTCTGCTAAAACCAAAAGAATAGAGACTTTTAATTGTATTTTGGAATGAAAAAGCCCACTCTGAAAGATATCATCACTTATCACAGTGTAGGAGTGCAGAACAAATTGCATTCTCAAAAGCTTACATTGTGTCAATGTCATCCTCACACCTTTTTACCATATTTTTAAAGACAAATAAATGGCAAATAGACTGAATTTATAAAGCCATTTTCTAGTCACACTGACCACTCAAAGCACTTTGAGCTAGAGTCACATTCACCCTATTGCACCCACAAATACACACATATTCATGCACTCAATACGCAGGTCGACTTAGAGAGTCGATAACCAGCTTTGTATTAACACTTGAGAGCGATCTTCAGCAACAACGTTATGGTAACTTTGACTCCTGCCTAGCAGCACGGTTAAGCAGGTGGACCACCCATCGTAATATCCTGTTTGGGAACACTACAAGCTTTCTGAATCAATTACAGTAACAATGGAGGACAAAAATGAGAGCTTTATTTCAGCATTTTCAACAGTGATTAAGGTGTGTAACCAGCTCTATGGCGAGCTTAATTAGTCACTTAAAACAGCGTCACACAGATGTAGATATAAGTGGTACAAAGACAAAAACAAGCTCAAGTGCAAAACCTGCAGCATTCAAACAGCCCCAATTCAGACCAGACTAAACCCAACGCAAACTATTATAAGTTGAAAATTATGGAGCCACAGTATGAACTTCACTCCTGCCAGCATTTTAGTCAGTCATTTTTTTGTTTATTATTTTTTGGCAGTACAAAGAGCGACTTACATACTTTTGTCCATCTTCTTTTTACAAGGTGTGTTTTGCAGTAGCATCTATCTAACTGCTGGGTAGCATATTTTCTGTTTTAATCCAACAATAAAGTGTAACATACTAGTGGAACTTTTATTTTATAAATTTTTTTTATACCTCCTGCAGATTTTTTACAGACAGGGAATAATGAGAACAATTCTTCAATAATGTATATAGTTTGCTTTTACTTTTTTATTTTTTTTACTGCTGATTGGTTGCCCATCAGTGGGAACACACCATAAAGCTTTACTGTGGTACTTTTCAGATGAAGGTTACCTGGGAGCTTTAAACAATGATAAAACATTGACTGAGACGTATTTTTAAAAATAACCACTAGTAATAACCACTGGAATTATAGCTACATAAAAAGGTTATGACAAAAGAGTACAACAGGGGATAAAAAATGGAAAAACACAGCTAGCAAAGCAGTAAGGTTGAGACAACAGAGATGCATTGCTGTCATGAAGATATTGTTTTATAAAATAGAGAGAGATGCATGTAAATAGATGCAATAAGATGCAAATATGAGGGTAAAATGTACTTGCTTGCTGTAGCAAAAAGGGAGAACATATGTATGATTTTATGCATGAATCACACTCCAGGAGTTAGCAGTAAAATCAGTCCAAGAGGAGTGCTTTCATTAACCTCAGATATTTTTTGACAGACCCACCATGTCAGTATCACTCCCCTGCTTCTCTGTATTAATTCAAAATGCTCCTGGATTGCCTGAGCATTCGATAAATTTCCAATTTTCTTTTCTCGTTTCTCCACATCATCCTTGTAAAATGAAGACCCAGCACCTTGTCGGTTCACTTGATTTGCTGCTTAGTCTGTTATGTCACCTGCCTGATTATTTTTTCTTTACTTATTTAAAACTGCCTTCTTTCATTTTTCTTCTGTTTCATAACTGCCTCCCAATACAGCTTTGAGGAGCAACTCATCTTGCTTCCCCTGGCTTTTAAAGAGGCTTGCGAATAAATGGCACAGAAAAACCTATAAAATTCTAGTATCTACGTTACGCAGTAGATACAGACATCATACACTTATATGTATTTATACCTGCAGATGTTGTCATGCTGCTTCACTCTGTAGAAACTGGGGGAAACATGCAAACCCCATGCAAAAAGATCAGAGTCCAGGATTTAAACCTAGGACCTTATTGCTGTAAGGCCTATTTAGGCCCAACTTTTGACACATAAATTACATAAACTGGTATCCACTTGAAACTGTAAAGAAAATGCTATACAGAAGTAGCATACAATTCTGGCTTTTTTTTTTTTTACATTAGTCCTGGATTATTTTAGGAGGTTTAATTCTAAATTGGGAAAATATACCAATGTTTTGATGAAAAGAGGACTGATTTATTTATTTATTTTTTGCCTAAATAAATAAAAAATTGTTAGACACTAAGAAGGACGCACGTGTTTCCATGAGGCCCCATTTCCCGATACCGTTTTCAGTCCCGTGATATTTTTTCTCCTTTAGATAAACATCGCAATGGGTACATGATCTCAATTAGAGGATGTTTGGGTTTTTGCTGTGACAGTCGCATTTCTTTTTCATCTATTCATTTATTTTTACAGGTTGGACTCTCTCTGTACAAATAAACGAATCTGTCAGATCACAACGGTGGAGTGGAGAAATTGGGGAAAAACAGAGATTGGAGTCGGGGAGGCGACCACGGCGGATGGCGAGTGATGCATGGAAGTAGACAGATAGGGGGGGAGAAAACTGAGAGAGAGAGGAGATGGCAGCAAGTCTGTGAGTGTTTGCGTGTGGTTTAAACACTATCCCATCATCCACGCTCAGCTTCTCCCCCTGTCCCCTGCCTATAGGATCCTTAGGGAATTGGAGAGGTGTCTGTTTCGCTGCCTGATGAAGTGGAAGTGAGAGGATGATGGGCTGCCAGGAACAGGTGCAGTGTGCATTCTGATGTGAGGTTTTGAGCCTCATCACTGATGTGTTCGTGAACCTATATTCTTTTGTTAGTGCTTCATTTAACGTTCCTTAAACATTTTAGCTGTTGAATAATATATTTAAAGAAGTTATTTACAATTTTTTTGATTTTGAAGTTACTGTTACACATTTTCCTTACTTCTGTGCATGTTGGCACATTAAAAAGCTGCTGCTCTGATTTAAAGGTAAGGAAACGAAGCGATCACATCTGAGGTACCTGCTTTAAAAGGCAGTGGAATTCAGTTTTCAATTCAACTTCAAAAATGATCTTTAATGAACTTTAAGTGTTGCTTTAACTCAATTTATTCAAGAGTCTTCAAAAGAGTTATTGTAGAGCGAAATTTAAAAGAATAAAAATGAAATAATTTCCTAAAGCATGCACAGTTATAACCTTCTAATCTATTTGTTGGCAATATCTAATCTTATTTTGTCCAATATTCTTATGTTAACATAGCAATAACCTCATTAGCAATTGTGCAATTCAATATAACTCTAAACAGTAGTGTATTTAATTTTCATTCAAAGACTAATTAGAGGTTAATGAGAAAAAATCATTAACGTCATCCCTCTTTGCTTGATGAATAAAAAGTATATTTCTGAATATGCAGCAGGCAACATTAAAGGTTATTTCAACATTATAAATTCAGTCAAAAATGCCTACCTCTTGTGTAGTGAGTCTCCACAACAGCAACCTCTTGGTATTCATGGCTTGTAAGCTTGCAGGTGTGTTGGAGGTTAAAATGTACAGCTATGAGCTCCCAAACCTGCTGAACTCAGCTCATCTGCGTGTAGACCAACCGCCATCATTATGGCTCTTCACACCTGCTTTCTGTTGCTTATTCCTCACACGTGCACACACACACACACCCCAGTGCGTATGCTCACGTTTTTCTCACTTTGTCACTGACAGCGCTGACCTCAAGTAAGGGGAAAGTCCAATGGGTCTCCTAGTGATAAACGCATGCGCCAAAACACACATATCGAGGTTAATGCGATATATCCTTTGCACTTCTGATTTCTAGATATTCAAGTCATCCATTCACACATATTGACTGTAGTTGAAGGCTTACATAGAAAAAGCAATATATAACATAAAATTGTTTGGTCTCATGGGGCTTTATTGTTAACAGAATACTTTCCATCATTGACCTTTTCTTTAGTTTTTTGTTTTTTTAAACAGTGATGGACAAATTTCAAGGCAGTTTGCGGTCTAGACGGTTTCTAATTCATACACCTAAACATGGTGCAGACAACCAGACATTTTCAACTTTAGTACATCGTGGAGGTAACTAAATCAAACAACAAAAATAAATATTCCATCTGAGTATCATCATGCTGGAAACCCTGGACACCGAGCTAAATACAATCAAAACCTTGAGACATTTGATTTCACACAAGTGGATCAAGTGGATTCGCAACTTACGTATGTTCATAGTTTCAATCCGAAAATTTCATTTCATCAGTATATTTTGCATTCGTCTTTTCATCCTTCCAACAATTTTAAGTATGTTGGATGGTTTGTATGATGGGTTGACTGATTACACAAGTAACTTACAATATGTATGTCTGTGCTGAAAGCTGAAGCTCAAAACGACCAACAATTCCTCAACTTCCCTGTTATTCCCATACAACATAAATATTAGCTCAGATTGTTAAATTGCCATTATAAACCAGTATTGACAATGTAGACCAAGTATCTTATTAGAAATCTAAGGGAGTGTTTCAATGAAAGCAAAGCAGTAGAGAAAGGGAATAAAACTTGAGACTAAACAATATAACTTGGCTTCGTTACCACTTTAAATCTTATAGTATTCAACAGAGCAAAAATGTCTTTTTACAGACCCAGCAATATTCTCTAGATTCAGCTCTTAAGAGAAGCCAGTTCCTCAGCAATAAATCATATTGATGTGTAGTTTTTTTTTAATGCATAAACCCAGGAGTCTGTATTTATGTGAGTAAGACAACATTGTACTGTCTGAGTGTATACATGTGACATCTAAACCTGATTAAGTCAGCACTTCGAGTTTTTCCCCGGTAAATGCATCAAATGCTAATAAATAAGGCACATGCACCAAAAATACATGCAAACAATGTCACTGGGTTCTGAATACAACTCCATAAGGCCAAGGATGAAATAGTTACATCCAATAAAAACCCACCTTGGTGTGAAGGAAAACCAGCTAGTCAGCGGTTTTGTCTAGTTATTTGCCTGACACCATCATATAAGAAATAATAAATACTGAATACATGTTCATGCTATTTCAGTAAGCTCAAATGAGTTATTTTAGAAAAATCTAATTCATGTCTCTACAACTCTCCCATGGGAAGGCAGCTAAAACAAGACAGGATATTCAGAACACCCTGTCACTTTTCAATACAGCTTGAGGTGTGTTAACACTGCAGAAGTTGAGATTCATTAAAACCTGAAAATGACTAACCTCTACGCTGTTGGCAGCTGAAAGTTAGCCAGTTTGTTTTCTCATGGTGCTTCCAAATCAACATGGTGTCACACAAACAGCTTAAATGTGGTAGAGGCTTTTTCACTGCTCCTGTAGTCATTACTACCCCACAAGACAGGGCAACTCAAAACCTTTTTTTATAACTTCAATATGAGTCTCAAACATAGAAATAGGTTGTCAAGCTCATCTTGCTTCTTCCTTTCGTTTTACCAGATCAAGTCTGGAAAAAAACACCAACTTTGCAAGAGATTTAGATTTGAGAAATGTTGTGATGTTCACAAAATCTTGTGGCATGGAATTTTGTTACAACCAATTTTATTGTATTTTATTTTATTGTTTAGGTATTTTATTCCAAATTACACTTTGGCTAATATCCGGAACCATCAAAAGTGGTAAAATGTTGTGTAAGCATAAATAGACATGATGTAAGTTGCATTTTCCTTTCTTCTTTATCACAATGTCTTTTCTTTGAAACATTACATTTAGTTACATAATAAATCACATCTGTTTCTGAGAAAAGAAAAGCAGATCAAAAACATAAAGAACAAATAATGCAAATGGATGTTGAGCCAAAGTGGATTGCCAGAAACCGGGCAGCCTCTGCGAGAGACTGCTGGCTCTGGCGCTCAGAGAAATGATACACCTGCTACTTTAATTCGGCAAATTGTAAACTTTTGGCAGAACGAGGGAAACCTCTGAAGTCACTAGTGGATGTAATAAATTGTGCTGGAATCTTAAGAGAGATGGGACACAGGGACATAGTGGCCCCGCCCCAGTAACCGGCAGGTCAAGACTTACTTTCAGGTGTCCGTAAGGATCCATAAAAATAAGGCGGCAGTTTATAATAAAATAAAAAATAGCATGAATTGGGTTTGCCATTGATTAAATGTCCTAAAGAACCTACTGCCGTGTCAGGTTGAGTTAAATACTTGTTCTTCCTGTCCTAAAAACTGAAATGTCACATTGATCAAAAGTCAAAGCTGCAAATATTTTTGTTTGTTTCCACACGGTTCAGTTTTTTATTCTACCTTTGCTTGCTTCCTTGAAAGTGACTGGTTGACGTCAGTGAGTCGCACATATACTGACATGTTTATCAGTCTTAATAAAATCCTTTTTTCACTTTGAATATTATGTTTTTACTTAACCACTTGCTTATTAGCTACCTTTTGAAACAACAAAAAAACACAACAAGAAGAGCATATATTAAAGGCACAAAAGTACCTGAAAGTATGCTGGGCTCTCTTGCTCAACCATCTCTCTACAATGAGACTAGTTTCGATGTGGGTGATGATTGCAGTGCAGGCCCGGGAATGGACATACCTGGGCACGCTGTGCCAACCTCTTCAGTGCTGTTATACATGGAGAAACCACCCTTTGCTCCCCCTCAAATAGCCTCTTTGTGCTGACCCTTGTTGAAAGCATTTACCTGCTGCTTTGATTCTGCTCTCATGTTGAAGTACCCGAGTGGCTACTTTCTGGGGCAGTTAAATACATCTGTGCTCTTTTCAAAGCCACTCGACACCCTTTGGCAAGAACAGCAATCTTTGCTTTGCACGACTTGGACGTTACACAAGGCCAAGCTATGGTGCAGGAGAGAAGTAAAGAGTGTATTTATGCCTAAGGAATCCTTTTCATCGCAATGATGTTAGTTTCATCTTTATCAAGGTGTAATATCTATTAAAACTGATGTGGAGGGTATTACATCCTCCAGGGAGTGGTGTACTCATAGTTTAAGATTTAAAGAGTTGTAAAAGGCACCACCCTTTTGAGAAAGTGTGTGTCTTAATGGTAATAGAAATGTACTCTCTCACTCCAAATGTATTGAACACGTGAAAAACTCTTCAAATATATTTATCCACTATTGCAATAGCAGTGTCAGGCAATGTATTTTTAACCCCGTCATCCTTAGACCCCCTAATTTGGGGGCAATATCATTGGTTCCAAGAGACTCTAGGGATCAAAGGTTAATTTAATGTAAAACTTGACAACATACAATTAGTGTGGGGAAAAATTGCCTGTGTTGTGAATTGCCTTTCTGCTGAAAGGCAATTCACAACTCTTTGTCTGTGCATTCATCCACTGTCTGTACCCTTCCTTGTAAAAACACCACCAGGCTGTTCGCCAGCCTAACACAGGCTCAAAACCGAATAGTTTTTTCTGAATGTGAAAATCCATAATAAAATGTTTAACAATTACAATTACAACAATCTGTGGGTATTTTCTTTTCTAATCAGTTCATGGTGGCTCCTCAGATTTTGTGTTGCTTAAATTAATCTATTGCCAAAATTAAAGTAAAATTGAGTAAATTAAACTTATGTGTCTGTGCAGGTTCTTTGTAGATCCCACTTCATATGTATAGAAAAAGCATACACTCAACCTTTGCTAAGTCAGTATAACTGGAATGCATCCACATTTTACTGGCTACAATGTGGATGCATTCCCCTCATGTTCTCATCTGTCCAGCGTCTCTGTCATGGCGTCCTACATTTCTGTCTGCCCACCGCAGCCCTTACCAGTCACAACACAAATCAGAAGTTACTAATTAATATGTTATTTATATAGCTCCTGTCAAGAAATCTAATCAAAGTGCTTCACAAGAGCCAACACTGCAAATCATATAGTGTCCAATCAAATGAAGCTTGCATAAAAATAGATATATTTAGTAGTTTTCTCCTAGAATTTTTTTAAGAACTTAGAAACCAATTCTGTACCAGTGCTTAGTTGATAATACCAAACTGGTTATGCTGGGGGGGTTTTCTGGTTGAAAGGAAGGTGTTTGTCTCCATAGTTCAAGATTTTTTTACTGACTAGCATGAGGTTATGAACTGAACTTGCTTGGATTGCATTGTAGTCAAATTAGGATCAAATTGAAATATATAATTCAGATTCTTTCACAAGAGTTGTATTGGATTGACTTTGTTATATATTACAGGACTTGAATCTGGATTTGCAAGGGCTATTAGATTCATTTTTGACTGGCACTTGCATAAATGAACTGAACTAAATGAATAAAATATGAAACATTATCACTTATATATACTTACATATGGTTGTCAAATGGGACATAATCTTTGCCATAAGAAAGTTGTAATATGGTTTTACATGAACCAAATTCTTCCATCTGCTTTTGATGTCTTTTTTTTTTTTTTCTTTATAATTTCACTCCGGCTTACACACAATGTTAGAGGACACCTCTTCAGCTTGATGGTGCCATTGTATCAAAAGAATATATGTACACAGAAAGCAGCTTTCTGTGTACAATAAAATTATTTATAATTCATGCAAAATCCTTTCACTGATTTTTTTTTTCTGTTAAAAATCCTTAATTAAAGATGGCTATATGTAAGAACAGCATGTGATGAAATTAAAACTTCATCTGGTTATTTGGTAGTGCTAAAAATTTTCTGGATGTGTCCGCTGTCCGTTACTGTAGTCTTTAATTTTTTGTGGCATACTTTCCCATCTGTACTGAGACGGTTTTGTACAAATTCTTGCATTTTCAAAACAACTGGCAGGTTAGCACAAAAGATACTTTTAATCCTGTTCACACCTATGTAAGAAACAGTTGTGGATGCAGAAGAGTCTGATTTATTAAGGTTTTGTTGTGGAAGACTGAACTGAGCTGATTGACAGAGCAAAAGGCAGTTTGGTTGGGGGGCGGGGGGGGGGAGGACTGCCAAACCAAATTTGGCAGGGTGCTGAATTGTCCAAAAGGTGTAACACTGGAGTGCAGAGATTGTAAATGAGCTGATATGTTTTTGTCTTGGAAAGTAAAGAATAGAATTATATGAAAAATAAAAATATTCCAGGATCTTGGAGACAAGAAAAGGCTTCCCCAATTCAATTCCTTTCCTGGCAAATGAGGCCGGGGGTATTCAGACTGCAGAATTTGATTACTGCGTGGACATCAGGTGTGTTGGCTGATTGCAGATAATTCATGAACCGTATCCTGGCCTAAACACATCCCAACACACAAACAGAAAAGACAGAGAGAGAAATGGGAATCATCAAGAGAGTGGTGGGACAATGTAAATGTTTGTACTGCTGATGAAAGAGGCGAAAAAAAAAAAGCGTATTTCCAGTGTGAACGCTAAAATCATGTAGACAGAACATAAACGTCAGCAGATGGGGTTCTGCCTGTCGAGGGAGCTTTGCGCTGGTTGCCTCTTTACAGTAAATTGTTAAAACCAACACCTCCTCCCACCGCCTGCTTCTAAGATGGCACAGTAGATGCATTATCTTTTCCATTGTTTAAATGATGTCGGTAGAAGATGGAACCATACCATCCCCATGAGGAAACTGGATCCCTGTAGCTGCAAATGAGACACAGCAAAGGAAATATACAGGCTTATAAACAAGAATACAGCAAATTAAGTGTTATGGAATGTAACACAACGGACAAATGCACAATCTAAGCACATTCAGCACTGCTGTGTGCAATAACACCATGCTATGGCATGTTATGAATGGTACAGTTGGGAACGTGTCATTCTGGAGATGTTGATAATGTTGGAACTATTATCAATTAATGTGTTCACTGAAACACATTAAAGTTGAATAGTTAAAGCAAAACTGTTAAAGCAGAACAAGTAATCTGAGCAAAAATAGTAGTTTTAGGTTATTTGTGGTGGCTCCCTCTTTTGGAACTTTAACGGTTTTAGGTCAATAAAAACACTTTTGATACTACCTAGAGTCTGTATTGATTTTCTTTTCACTTTATCTTGTGGCACAGAGGGAAAACTCAAGTATTTGCACGTGTGTCAGTTGTGTGAGAAATGCGTCTTTAAGGATTTCACAAATTTTGCAACCAGTAACTTTTACAACACCCTCTTTATTTAGCTTACTTTACGACACAGATATGAGTTTTGGTGCACTTGTAAAACTTCCCAATACCTACCAAAAATTGTTGTGCACTCATGATCTACAACAAACCGGAAGTCATCCAGGTTGGATTGAAGTTGACATTTTGATCCCATTTTGGCCATTTACAGCCTCTGATTCTGATTGAACTCATAAAGGTTTTGACTGATTGGCTTGGAATTTAGTGAGTTGGATCACAAGACTTCAAAGTTGTCAAAAAAAATGTCACTTTTTGTTGATGGGGAAGGGTTGTAGCCAGGTCTCAGACTGTCACCGCCACATGGTTTCGGATCGTTCTGTTAGCACACCTGCACACTTGCAAGACTAATCTTGAAATGGACAAAAAATGAATAAATATTGTGGTATTTTTCTCTGCCACTTGACTAATATAGTGGAGGATGAACACTTTGAGAGTAAAACACTGCTACTGTGAAGTCTACGTCACAAAGATTTTTTGTATTTTTTTCCCCCCTTCCTGATAAAACCTTTTCTGTTCTCAAGTGGCCCTGACTGACAAAATATAATTAGAGGCATGTCTAAGTGGATGACTTGGCTCCAAAGATGCATGGCACTGATTTTAAACAAAGCTCACACAATGGTCTAATCTAAGCCCACTTTCCATGGCATTGTTTCTCTGGCATTTTGCCACCGTTTGACAAGTGTGGGATAATAACAACTATTTCAATCAATTGTACACATGAAAGAAACCCGAATCACTTACACAATGCTTTCTTTTCCTTCCATGTATTTAAAATGTCCTCTGGCTCTGGATATTTTATGCTGGCTTTGTTTAAAGGCTTCTGCATTCTGTTGTCTCTGAAATTCATTTCTCAGGGCTTCATCCAGCTTCTCTCCCCTTTATATTATGTTTCATCTTGCTTCCTTCCTGATTCAGTATATCATAGATTCAATTGAAGAAAAGGAAAAACTGCATCTACAGATTTATCTATTTGTAGGATAAAGGTGTAAAAACTTTTATCTTTTTTAATATTTATGTCTTAACTATGCTCTACCGGAATAATTTGTATTATTTAATAGTTTTGTTCCACAGTATACTGGCAACCTCAACTTTATGCGCCAAAAGTTTCCACTGTCTCCAATGAACTATTTTATAGAAATGTAGGAATTTATTTGGTTTTTCCTGGTTTCCAACCTCTCGTTTCATGTTAACTTGGCTGTAATTTCATCCCAAAACTGGCAGACAGGTTGCAACTTGGCAGAAATTCCTGTGCTTACACTGTTTGTGTTTTCTTTTTTCTAACCTGGTTTATGGTCAGATTTAGACTCATCCAGGCCTGATTTGTTTAATCAGAAGAAAGTTTGGTATAGAAGGCACTTCAACCCAAAATATTTTGAGTAATGTCTAACATGATGGTTTTTTAAGAGTTGGTTGAAAAGAATAGCCGTTAGCTTATTACAAAAAGTAATGTTTGCATATGTAAATTAAGTTTGATACTGGCTTTTTAAAAAATGAATAGCTTCAAATGATACATTTATAAAACATAGGCAGTGTTTAAAGTGTTGCCCGTTTATATTTACACCCTGTTCTTTGATTAAAGGGCAAATGTTGAACATAACTAGCAAGGTGAACAAATGTCCTTAAAGTAAACTAAAGTCATTAAACTAACCCACTGACATGGACATCATTATTCGTCATTTTATCATCTCGAAAGCATAAACTCAACACTGTCTTTTAGAGTAAGATCTCTTTGTTGCTTCTACTTTACCAATTTGTTGAAATGAAAGAAAATTAGATTTAAGTCAGTTTGATTGAAAAAGACATGGTAAGGGATTTGTAAGCAAGGAAGTTAATTGAAGACAAATAAAATACACAGACATGGCAGACTAAGCTTTGACATGACTGTTGTTTAAAAGGAGAAAAATTAAAAAACAGAAAATGTTCTTCCCATCTCATACGGGAAGGAGCAAACAGCACAACAAACTGAAGAATCCACCCCACCTTTTTTATCCTGTCTGAGGCTTTTTTTTCCTTTGCACTACATGCACAGAGTGCATTTAACTATTTTGCATTACTTATATACACATATCAGTTTATTTGCTATATTTGTTTTAATATGTCTAAAGTTATTTCTCTCTCTTAGTATAATCAGCCATTTCATTTTATTTTATTTTTTTAATCATTTTTAGAATAAATTGTTACTCATGTTGCCATGTAATTTTATTCAGGCATAATCAAGTACCCAACATTACTAAGAATATTTTAAAATAAAATGAAGTTTGTGACTTTATGATACAGAGCGAAAAAGTATATCCTATTAAATCTGGATCAAGCACAGATAAAGCATTAGCATCACTCTCGGATAGTTTTAGGTGAAGCACATCAAAATGTCACGTAGGCCACGCGTGGCCCAGATTTCATAATTGAGCCTTAACATGGATTATGGTAAGTACTGTAAGAGCCAGATGGGGCCTAAAGGTTAGCAGTTGGGCCTAGCATAAGGTAGTCTAAGTGTTATACGAGACAGATGTGGTTCAGATGTTGTGAGCTAACCCCTAAAGCTCCACTGCTTTCAAAGGAGTTGAAGAAGTGTGCGGCAGCCAGATGGTGCTAATAAAAATGATCCATAATAACTGATTATTAGATATGGATTCTCCCTGCAGCTGAAGCAAAAGTTTTTGTCTGATTCTTGAAAACAAACAGGTCTGTATTTAGGCTACGTTGTACAGGAGCAACATCACCTCTCCCATCTACAATCCAAGATTTTGGTGAAATATTAATGCAACGCTGGATGGAAATAAATCTTGTGACATTGCAGGAGATTTTTAAAACGACACAGGCAGCGTGAGGCTGACTCAATGAAATATTAGTGAGTTTTTACGTAGGCAAAGTACTTCTCACGACTTAATGATGGATAATAGCAGTCTGCAATGACCAAATGTTGTAAATGTGTCAAATAAGTTTAAGTCAAATACAGTCATAAGTCAGAATAGCTATCAAGCAGTTGCAGATTTTTATATTTTACTGTTTTTCAAATTAAATATGACTTTAGTGAGGAATATACATCTACATGTAGTTTGGAGGATATAGTACATAATATTACAGTTGATTGTCGCAACATGCACAACTTAGAAATGGAATAATATGTATAACCGTGCTTGGCACCGTTCTCTCTCTGTTCTGCAGACAATTATGATTTTTAGCCACAGTCAAAAATATTTTATCTATGGAAGCCTATTTTCGTCACTCAGAGGAAAACTGAACCCATAATTATAACTTATCTATCTTTTAATTATGACAAAGCTTTCTCATTACAGTAAAATTATTGGTTTTATTTTTCTCTTCCGAAGCCAGTTATTTTGCAGTCCTTATGACATTATGGGATTCTTCAGAAACTCTTCAGATTACGAGATTTGCAAAACCACTTCTGAAGTATTACTCAGTGATATTAGCAGCATCAATTTCTTTCCATCAAGCCAAACTTGCCTCCCTCGTCTCCTGAGAATACCATACAGGAAATTCAAACTATTTCATATTATATGGTTGAATATGAATGTAAAAGTAGAGCAAAAGAAGAAAATGTATATTAGGAATTAGTAAATTCAATAAACTAAAATGTCTGACAACAGTATAAAAAGACTTAATTTTTTACTCAAACAATGAAGTATACGTTTATTACACCCCAATACTTTTTTTTTTTTTTTCAAAGGCAGATGCATAATTAGCCATTAGGCATTATGGATATTTTTCACATTTTTTACATCCTACAGATACAAACAGGGGTTATGATTTAATTAGATTGCTGTCTTTTTAAAAGAGTGAAATATTTGAAACTTTTTTTCTAAGCTAGGTGATGTTTGACACTCCCATGTTTCCATACTCAGACTATTCCACATTTTCACTCCAGAGATTTTTTTCTTTCCTTTTTCCTGAGTTCATGGCCGCCTCCTTTGTCTGAAAACATGTTCTGTATACATGTAGACACTCTCAGCATCCTTAAAAACACTTTGGTGATAAAACTAATACTCAAAATAGTGTTGTGACTTTTCGGCCAGGTGTGTGATGTAATCGTCCTTGTGTCATAGTTGTTGCTGCGGAGTTTGGCCGTCAGTCGTTGGCAGAGGGTTGTCTTTCTGGGAGACTGGCATGAACGTTTGAAAACACCTGCTCTCGTGCTCATTGGGTACTTGATGAAACGAATGAAACTCATTTTCTTGTTTTTGCTACTATTCATTTTGACAGCACATTTTGATTTAGATTTAGTTACAGTCTGTTGACTTAGTTTAATGATGTTTTAGGCATATTTTGACATCTGTGCTCACTCTAGTTTTCCTTTTTTTTTCACTAAATCCTTTTACATTATAGTGAACTTTACTCTAAATGTAGTCGACTAAAATATAAAGTCACGGGGAACTGCTTTGTTGGGCCTCTTTCATTTTGAAGGAAATTTTTAGAACCAAAGTCAAATTTATTTTCTTCCCCAAGGATATTTTTTTATACACAAAGCCACAGATTGACTTTTGTTTCCTTAAAACAACTTTAAATCTCACTGGATATTTTTCCAAGTTCACCAACAATTTGATTCTACAGAATAAAATTTCACACTAATATTTGTCTGATTTTTATTTATAATTTTTGAGAAGTCCAGTAATTTTTTGTATAGTTAGAAAGTGTGCATGAGTTTCATTTTATTTTGTTATTGTTCCAAAAAAGCGGTTGTTGAATAAAACCAAATTTTGATCATGATCAAAATTAGCAAATATTTATCTGGGTCATCTCTCTGGTTGTTAATGTTTACCTAAATTATAAGGTCCTGTAACAGCATGACTCCAAGCAGGAGTTGCAGTTACTTCTTTTTATGGACAGCAAGACTTATTCCATGTTTCCATGTGTAAAGTTTTTTTTGTGTGTGTGTTCCCCTTAAAATGGCACATGCAAGTCTGACAATGCCGCAGCACAGTACCACTGAGACCAGGCATTTTCATTTGATGGATACAGATGATAAAAGTGCTCCCCTTTGACATCCAGCGGGGAGCACCTTTGCATTTAGTTTCCTGCTTTTTCAGACAGAGGGTAGAAGGAGAATCTCTTGACAACTTATCACTTTTTTTCCTCTTCATACTGCAGGGAGAGAAAATTACAGCAAAAAAGGACTTGACAAAAGCTAAAAAAAGACAGCAGTTTTAAAGGAAATCAGAGTAAAACTCTGTAGAAGTAACACAACTGAACGAAACTCAAGTAACCTTTACAGCATGGACGTTGCTGTTTGCTAATTAGCGAGAAAAGTAACGAAAAAAATGGAAATAAAATGCTGCTTTTCTATTTAGGGATGCCAATTTGGCTTGCAGCATATTCTACATTTGTTGGCAGGGGCTTGTGTTTAGAACATCTGCTTCGCTGACACATCCTGTTTGGTATTTAAATGTCAACCACCTGCTGTCCGTCTGCTTGGACAAAGTTATTGGTTAGTACGACTGGTAACTGAGACGGTAAACAATGCTGAATGCTAATTTGGATATAACAAGCAGTTAATGTTCTAAGAAAATATAGCCAGAAGCTGTTGTCCTTGATATATATTTATACAGTTTTAGAAATTCTGTACTGCATTTGATAATCTCTAGTTCAAAATCTAAATATTTGGACTTGATTGCTCCCACCTTAACAAAAACTTACTGAAACGCTCTTTGACTTCATATTAAGACAGACATGAAATTTCTAATTAATATGCTGGTCAAACTTTGCCAATTTGAAACTGATAGCAAATTTTGACTTGTGGAAAATGAATAAAAATATATGGGGAAGTCATGCATTGCTGATGTCTGTGATTCCCAAACACCTGCTTCTATCAATGATGAATTTAAAGTATAGTTTTTATTGCACTTGACTAGTATCCTATTCTGAAGTTCAAAACTCTGCAAGCAATTTCCTTGTAGACCATATGTTTGGAGGACTATACTCCATGTTGCTCATCATACAGTACAATAATCTCTGAGGACAATACTCTGACCCATACAACTTGATTAATAATTTGTAGCTGGCCAAGAACCTCACTGTGATCTAGACCACCCTCCTATATCACAAAATCTACATTTTCTTCCCCTGTTCACAGCAGTTTGTTAGGTAGTAAAAATAAACTTGTGAACTCCAGATGATAGACTCCTATTCTACTGGCAAAGCAGAGATCTGAGGGCAAATTAACTCGTCTGCCATTCAGTCAATAAAGACGCTTTAAAATGAAGTTTGCTTTGATGGCTGACAGTCACAGAAGTGAGAAACAACATCCATGGTTTACCTACAAGGTCCACTTTTTATTCCTGTCATCTGTTAGCAGGGGAGCTGGATAGGGTAAAAAAGTTTCCAAGGGCCCTTGACTGACAGGAGGCCTTCCACAATTTATTTATTGTTTTCATAGAAATCAGAAAAAAAGGGGCCCTATCAATTACAAAATTAATCATATTGTGTTTTCTAAAATTGTTTTTAGCAGTAAAGGTTTAATGTTCCCAGACCAAAAGGCACACATCCACATTTGCACTGAACCTCCATGGAAATGGTTCGTTCCTGCTTGGCGCTTGATGGTGAAAGTGTTCAGCAGCAGTCAGTGGAAGACAAGAAAGACTGTGGCTGTTTCTATGCTGCTAAGAAAAATAATAAAGTCAGGTTTTTAAAAAATAGAGAGATAAGAGAGAGAAAAAGACAAGAGTTTAAAATTTTTAAAAATTTATTTTTTGTCATGGGGCCCAAGATTCCTGGCAGCGCCCCTGTCTGTTAGTACCAGTCCAGACTGTGATATTTAAAATTGTATCTAACCACCTATAATACATACAAATATTACAAAACATATGGGTCAGATTACTCTTGAATTTTCTCCCAAAATAGAAAATGACTTCTGTTTTTCAGCAGAAAAACGGGGGTCGTGCTAAGACATCAGGGCTTACAGTGGAGACATTACAACTCTACCCATCTCACCGACAACACTGAGGTCACTGTGCGCTTCTGCTTCTGCTTCTGCTAGTCGTGTGCTGATAATAGTCGTCAGTCGAACAGAACAGTTTGTGTGCGCGTGAAGATGCAATGAGAGATAAATGCGATAGTGCTTCTCTATGAATACCCTTCTCATTACTGCTGCAAAGGTCCTCGTGTCGCACTTCTGCACTGTCACTTCAACTGACTCCAGGCTGGATTCTCTTAAACCACTGGCTCCAAAAGCAAAATTATATTCCCACCTTACCCTTTTTTTTTTAAAACCATCCCACTGAAGGGGAAGAAAACAGCAGGATTTGTAATATCATCCATCAGTTGAGTTTTCTTGTCACAAAATCTCTCCGGTCCAGAAAGACTGTGTTGCAGTAGATTTACTTGTTTTACTGTTGCTGTTTACAAGGAGGAGAGGCTGGCAATGTGTCTTTTACATTGATTTCTAAGTTTGAGACAATGTTATTGTTTTAATTATCTTTCCTAGCTCCAGTTGGAAAGCCAGCTTTCATAAAAAGTTGTCTGAGACGAGAGCTTCAATCTGAATTTCATCTAAGGTGTTGACGATACACTCTTTAGAAGGTTGGGGCTGAAATTAAAATGTTTTGTCAAGCTGTTCAGGTGAAATTGGCCAGAATGTTTCCCCCGGTGAAACCGCCTTTGAGGATGAGCTTAATGAAGCCATAACTTGTCTCAGGGCAGATGATTTATATAAAGTGTGGCTCTGGTTTACTTAAGGCTGAATAGAGCTAACAAATATCAGCGCACTGCCCTCATATGTTTTTATAGTAACCATGTCGGGCGCATCACTTCATCCGTCATTCCTCATTTTCTGATGCGTCAATCACTCTGGAACAGTGGAAGTTTGTACACGTCAACAAACTGTGTATTTTTTCTTTTTTTTCCCCCCTCCAGATTCCAAGGTTTATGCAAGTATTTGTTTTCATGTTTCTGTTTCAGACAACGTTTTTAAACCCCTCTGAATTTTCTATGGCTTTTAAATTTAATTATTTTGTAATCAAACATCTTTTCATCAACTGACTGGAATTAAAATGTCTTTCAACAGCAGAACTAGTTTTATTGTCCAAATGACTTCTGCAAATTATAACGACCCACTGGATCCATAATGTTTTCCTGAGTTTCTTATGCAGCTGTTTGATTTATTTTAATTTTCCTCTCCTTTCTAGGTAGATTTCTCCTTCGCCTTTTTTTTTTCTTCTTTTTTTTAAGTTTGAGTTTGGTGTGCTACTTTCACCGTCGATTTAAAGATAGTTTGACACTAAAACTTATTGGTTTTTAAAGTGACATAGTCATCGGGGAAATAATCTTGCAGTACACCAAATGATCCTTCATGTTTATATGCGAGTTTTTCATCTAGATGCTCATGACCAGTTATTTACATGTAGAGTTTGTAGCCCTGGGAAACATCTTTTCTTTCTGTGTCACTTTTTAAATCTCTGCCATTGAACGCCTTCTCAGTCTCCAGCAGCTCTCCGTCTCCCACTTCCGTTGTCTCCATTTTTCTTCCTCTGTTTTCCCACGTGTATATTTCCCTGTTACCTTTCATCCTGTCTTCCTGTTTGGATCGTTCTGCATTCCTCTTAACATCCATGCCTTGTTTTAGCCAATGGCTGATTATTGTGACTGACTGTCATGCAAACAAGTGGAGTTCTGTATAGTGGCAAGAAATGTGTGTATGCACACACATGGGTATAATTGGCCAATCACAAAAAAATTGGTCAATTGCATGATAAATTAAAATGAGCTCAAAGTGTTTGTTTGCTTGATTTATTGTTTATCTCTTTTTTTTATCTGTCTATCAAATACTGGAAGACAAGTCTTCAATTGCTTAACAGATGTTCATAATTAATTTTATTTGTTCTTTCTCTTTTTGTTGTTGTTTCACTCATTTTGGATTTTCAAAATGTCTTCCAGTTACGCAGTTAAATATTTAAAGTTTGTGGATCTTTGAGAGGAGATATTATTTACCGCAATATCGTTTTGGGCAATTTATTGTCCAGCAAAATTTGTTCTGACAGGCCTAAATATTCCCACATCATATCACTTGGCAAGATAATTACACTGCTTATACTAAAAGTACACACATACACACACGCTAAGGAAATGCATTTAACTTTGCATGGAAAGTTTAATATACAAAGCGTCTGTCAGCTGATGCTTCATTTGTGCCAGTAGTTACTCATGAAGAAAACCAACTTGTGAGATTCTTTAGCTTTGTGTGTATTTATGCTTGTTGTATATAAGAAATATCCAAAGTCGATACTTTAAAAATACATTTAAAATTAGGAAGAAGTCGTCAGATGACAGCATTGCCTAATTTAATTTGCATATTTGGCCATGTGTGATCCAGGCAGCACAGATATGAATGTCAACACTGACAAGGCAAAAGTGATTAAAAATACTTGAGACATTTAGAACGACAAATAACATTTATGAAATAATTAAATTACTTCAATGTACTAATGTACATATTTTATCTGAAACTACACTAAGTAGATCAGTTTTGTATATCAAATTCAATTTTATCCAAGTAAATCTATGCATCAGTAGAGTTGATAGCATTAAAATAAGCTACTCTGCCAATTACCGTAATTTCCGGACTATAAGCCGCGACTTTTGTCACACGCTTTCAACCCTGCGGCTTATACAATGATGCGGCTTATTTGTGCATGTTTTCTAACGGCCGCCAGGGGGCGCTCCAGCAGAAAAGGTAAGAGTGAGACAGGGGGAATATATGTGTAGAGGAAGACGCAAGTTTAATGTAACTTAACACGTCTCAGT